>JAKJMR010000026.1:852911-900472 GCA_024449315.1 Daboia siamensis | reverse complement strand
TTCTTTCTTTCTTTCTTTCTTTCTTTCTTTCTTTCTTTCTTTCTTTCCACCTGCCTATCTCACCAGATGGTTATATAAAACATTTAAGTAAAATAACAATGTAAAAAACAATCATTCTAAATACAATCATTATAAAAATATGGATGATCATTATTAGAAAATTAAAATATTATTTAAAAAATAGAGTATACAAATTACAAACCTAGAAAGTAAGTATAGCAACTGCATATCACTGACAATAATAGAACCACCTTAAAATGTTACTAAAGATTATCTCATTGCCTGTGCTGAATCCTTAGCTGTCTACAAAAAGTTCTTATCTGCACTTCTGCTGTTTTAATCATAATCCTAATGTTAACTGTAATCTTTCCAACTGACAAAGTCATATCAAATTAAATCAAGTTTAATTTGATTTAATAAGGGTTCAGATTTTAGAACTGTAACAACCCAATGCTGTCAACAAAACAAAATCCTTTTAATGATGAACAAAAAGTGCTCAATTTGCTACTTTATTCTAGATAAACTTGCTTATCCATCCTGAAAGACTGAAGAATTTACTGAAATGGTGCTTCAGTATACAGACAGTATTCTTAGAAAACTCAGAAATATCAATTCTAAATTCTAAATCCATTTCCCCTTTTTCATAACTACCCAGCATATTTACGAATAGAGGAAGAAATAATCTTACGTTTGCAACCATCATGCCATCTTCATGCCATACATTACCACATATTTAGGTGATTTTTAAGATATCTAATAGTCCATTCATGTCAAGCACAAAGGATCAAGACCATGCCTTAACTTGCAGTTTGAAGATGCAATGCTCAGCTTATACACAAGAATCTAGTCAACTAAAGATCAATACTAAATCAGCACCAGATAAGGGTCAATGGAATTCAGGGGGTGTTGGGCTTGGGCTGTTTGTGGCAACATAACAACTCTAAGCTAGTGACGTGTTTAACTCCTAAAAGTAGCTCTGTCTGGCCTTCACCTAGAATTCTTTATCCAACCTCTGATGAAAGGCAACCCATAAATGTTTAAATAGTGATCAAGGGACATGTTTAATATATTTGATTAATACTATAGCCATGGAGTCTTTGGTGCTGTATACACTTGACTGTTTGCTTGCAGACATTTCATTACACAATCATAATTGCTTCATCAGTACTAGGTTTATACTGCATACAGTAGCTTGCCCTGCCAGTATGATTTTCTCCTTGGTAGTTCCTTGATTAGGGTATTTTTTTCTACTTGATAGTTTGTCTGATGTTAATTCCTGCTTATCTGGGTGTAGTATGTGTCCTGGTCTTTTTGCTTACTTCTTAGCTTTCTATTTTTTTTTTTTCAATGGTGTGAAAATGTGTTTTGTTTCTAGGTGTTTATTGTTGGCTGACTTGTCTGAATGCCAAGCTTCCAGGAATTTGTTAGCTGTTTGGATTCAGTTTGTCTAGAAAGCCCACAGTTTCCCAGGTGAAACTATGATCGTGTTTGTCCATGCATTGTGAGATTGGGAAATTTTCAGTGTGTTTTCTGACTGCTAGTTGATGTACATGGATGTACTCTGTTAACCTTCTGCATGCCTTGGTGTATATTATAGTTGACGTTCTTTTCCATTGTATGTTTTTTTTTTCTTCTGGAGCTACTGCAATTAAGATGTTTTGGAGGGCTTTATCTGGTTTGTGAGCTACAGGGATACCTTGTGGTTATAAGAGTGTCCAAGATATTTTGGATGTATAGCACTGTTATCTGTTTCATAGCTTGTATTGGTTGTGTTGTTGAATCATCAGGGACTTTTTGCATGGGTATCTATTTTGTTGGTATAGGCAGTCTGTTTCCTTTTTCTGGTGTTCTAAATTGCATTTGTATTATTCTGCTATTCTGAATAATGTTCTTACACAGCTCCTCTTGTGGGAGGTTGGGTTGTAACTCTGATAATGGGACACTTGGTTAGTGTGGATTTGGTAGACTTTCATTTCTAATTTGCTATTATTTCTCTACTGGTGAGGATATTCATGAAAGTTAGTGGGTTGTTATTTTCATTTTCTCTGGCAAGAGTACAGCCAGTTTGGTTCAGTTGTTAAGGCATTAGAAGAAAATGGGAGACCATGAATTCTAGTCCTGCCGTAAGTATAAAGCTAGTGGGTGACCTTGGGCTAGTCACTCTCTCTCAGCCCTAGAAAGAAGGCAACTTCAAACCAGTTCTGAAATTTTGCCATGAGAACTGCAGAGATTTGTCCAAATTAGAATCCAGACTCTGGTCACCAGGTGGTCAACACTGACTTGAAGCTATAAAAGAATAAAAGTGGATAGGGACATTCCAGACATGAAAATAGAGCAGCATTGGAGGTTGGTTGTTGGTTTTCTTTGATTCTTAAGTAAAAGATCTCTGTTTTAGGATTACACCAGTTTCAGATTTCTACACTAGTTCTGGAAATGGTGAGAAGCTGTACTGTCAGTTTGCAACCATCATATCTGAGAAGCCTCAAATAGCTGCAAAAGGGGGCATTGACAACCAATATGGCCTTAGGCCCACAAGTTAATCACTCCTGATCTACACTGTAAGTGTCATGAAATTTATTCTTCCCTTCCTATCTGCCAATGTCTTAAGCAAAATAATAGGCAGGTATAACTCATGCAAATTCACATTGTATTTCATTTTTATGAAATGTAGTTCATCAGATATTGTATGTTGCAGCCAATTAAAAATGAATGGCAGACCCAGTTGGTATGGCAGACATACAGTGAAAAAAATTGCAGGGGAGTTGAACAAGAAATTCCTTTACTACCAGATGGATCCTGGCACATGCGTCTGTGTCTCCTTTTTAATAGGTTGGGAGGACAAGTAGCTATTTTTTTAAAATAAAATGTTATTTTTTTAGTTCTAGTGAAAGCATTAATCAATGTGATTAGCTGATTAACATCTGCACTCCAAATTTTGATTAATAATTTAATCATGGTTGTACCCATCAAAAGGATGTTTAGTGCTAATGACAGCTTCTGTAAGTTATCATTGTGTGTTTTTCTCCTTCTCTTTTTAATACAGGTCTGTTTGGAGCTTATTCCTACAGGAAATTATGCAACTATGCCTCAAGAAAAGCATTACCACAATTAAATGACTTAGATTTCCATGTATGCATGTGTGTTCTTAGAGAGGGATGCAGCTAATTTACTTAAAATATTCCAAACACTTGGCAGCCCCATCACTTCTCTCTCATTTCTCCAAGGCTTTGAGAACATTTTAATTTCCATGATCATTAGTAGGTTTATGATCATATTACATGACTCTGGAGCAATCCAAAAGGAACATGAATCAACTAATGTCAGAAGCTTACTTTTTTCAGTATGAATGGTTTGTATAAGTGTTGTTTAATTCAGAAGAGATCACTACAGTTACATAGACATAAATAAAATGTTTTATTTTAGTCTCCATCAATTTTTTTAAAAAAAGAAATAAAATGGTCCCAGAAATTATTGATTTGATGGAATGTGTCTATATAGGGGGAAGTGATTTGATGGACTCCAGTAACACAACAGTTTCCCAGGAAGGATTCTGCACATACCAAGAAGGGGATGAGAAAAGATAGTCTGTCTAGAGATGGAGAGTGGGAAAAGGAAAAGATTTAGGATGGCTACTTCCTAGAATCTCCCAGGGTATATCCAGTGCTTTTTTTGTAAAATAAAAAGGTGCCGGAACTCACACATGTCATACAAATCACCTTGCCTACCCTACAAGGTTCCATCCAAAAAAGGTGCCGGAACTCCGTTCTGGGCGTTCTATGAGAAAAAAAGTCCTGGGTATATCTATTAGGTTACAGTAGCATATATTTAATCTGGCAAGATTCTGTTTTGATGGTGTATGTAAGTAAAGAACTGAACATTGGCTGGATTGTTTTATATCATTCTTGGGCTGGGCCTGACAGTTTTAGAGAAACAGAAATAGTGTGACCCTCCAACAAACCCTAACTCCTAATACTCAGTAGCGCAAGGCACAGAATTTTATTTCTTTTTTTTATTATTATTACTTATTGAACAAACTTATACAACCACCTATCTATCAGAAGGAAGTCTGGGCGGTGAAGAAAATAAAACATAATGCAATACAAAATTCCATAAGAGAGGTTCTGTGAAAGAGAATGCATGCTTCTGAGGCTCCACTAGAAGACACTGTTTTACTGATGGTCATAGCAGCCAGATCTAATACAATGGCCAGAAACCAATAGGCATAGGTAGATCACCTGGTCCCATGCCATCTAAGTTTTAAAGATGACAACTAGCATTTTGAATTGCAGCAAGAAGTCTACTGAAAGCCAAGTAACTCATCTAACAGTGGTGTTGGATGGCCATATTGAAGTGCTTCTACTATTATGTGTGCTGCTGCATTTTAGTCCAGGTCAGTTTCTGAATGCTCTTCAAAGACAGCCCCATTTGCAGCACATTGCAGTAGTCTATTTGCAGGAGATATCTTGGACAGAAAAGATGACTAACAACCAGTGGTGGGATTCAACCAGTTCGCACCAGTTTGGTAGAACCAGTAGCTAATTTTTTGTTGTCCAGGCCCAGAATCGATTTCTGGAAGTGGCATCCACACAGAGAACCAGTTGTTCACATATTTGAATCCCACCACTGCTAACAAGCAAGTACTGAAGTGCATAATACCCAGGCATGTCAATGAAGGTAAAATCACAAAACTGTGTCTCACTTATTTTGGTCATGTCATGTGAGGGAATTCACTGGAGAAAGCAATTATGTTGGAAAGAGTTAGTGGTAAAAAGAAACTAGGCTGTCAAAGAACACGATGGCTGGATACCATCAAAGCTGACACCAGCCAGAGCATAGAACAACTCAAAGAAGTAGAACAAGATTGGAATATACAGAGAGACCTGGCCAAGAGTTGGACTCAATTGGATAACATCCTCCTCCACCATCTCCTCCTCCTCCTCTTCCTCCTCCTCCTCCTCCTTCTTATCATCATCGTTGTCATCATCATCATCATCATTAACATCATTTGGGAGATGATTCAGTCATGAATAACCATGAGCATTTCTCCCTTCCCCCCAATCTAGGAAAGGATACAACTGGCCAAAAACGAGTTGAGATTTCCAGAAAATCCAGATCGTTCACCAGCTCAGGCTGGGGAATATCATCCCAGACAGAGTTAAAGATAACAAATCACCCTAAAGTGATTCTTCCTCATTTGGGCCTATACAGCTTTTATGCACTGGGAAAAGTCAAAGCAGAGCTCACCTTTTTCGACAATGAGCTTTGTTTCAAAATAAGGAGATGTCCAATGAAAGGAAACAACACGGCATTTCCTTTTTTTCCCTTTCAAAAAGGGGGATTTATTCAGGCTCCAGTAAAGTGAATTGTTCCTCCAAAGTGATGCACAGCCTTCATATCTGATAGGTCTGAAAATCATATGAAGTGACTGTTGCATCTGTTCTTTCTCAAATCTGCCAAACAAAATTTTACCAGTGGAATGACAGGCAAATGTCATACATTTGTAATTAGGGAGAAAGGTTGCAGTATCTCCCTTTCTTACTCCTTGCTCCATTTCACAGTAAAAATTGTGTGAGTCTTTGGTGTTGGGAAGAGAGCAAATAATCATTCTGGTACAAAAACCAAATATTCTCCAATCTCTGTATAACAGTCCTTCCAATATTCCCTTTTGCAATGATATTGCCTTTTAATCATATCCACTCTTTCTCGAACACTCTTCCAGCTTCCTGAATCCATCCTCACAAAACATGACCTTCTATATTTCCCATCACCTTTGTTGACCTCTTCTGTTCATGTTTTACTCTCTTACTCTTCTTATCTTTGGTGTGCAATCCCCTAAACACTAAATGAGCTGTTATACCTATCACTTGTTATAACTCTTGACCTAATGAGAATAATTAAGGATTATCAGTTTGCTTCTACTGCTCTTTGTGATGCAATTTCCCCTTTTTCGGGAATTGTGCTGAAATCAGCAGCAATTTTTACACGATATTAAGTGAAGCTAATAGCAAACAAGAGAATAGTTCATTATTTGCTAGGCATCTGTACTATGCACTGAGCAATAGACAGGTAATAAAGGTAATGCCTTCCCAAGAGACCCAGGCTACCACAAAACTGCACTGCATTAGCTATCAGTGGCGGTCTTGTTGAAAACATATTTACTGCAGTCCTGGCCAACAACTCATTTAATTAAATTGTGTCATGTAGAATTGATTGGCTTGGCAAGTGCAGAGCAAAGCAAAAGTGCCTAATACCATACCAGAGTTGTTCTGACATATCATAATCAGATTTATGAGCAGGTTTATTTTCCCAGCTGATGAAAAGTGGCATTAACAACCTTAATTTTTGTTTGCAAAAAGAATGGCGTAGAGGGCAACCTGCTATCATTTTCAAATATTGACCGTGAAAGAAGAAAAATATTGAACAGGGATACAGATAATCTTCTGTGATAGCCAGCTCATGCAGCTTAATGTTTGCTTTGTTGCTCTAATATCTCTGTCCCTCAAAATCTTAATTACTTCCTCTCTCCATTTTCATTAGAACTCTGTTCTACTTGCTTCCATTTTATTTTTTGTGTTTCATATCCAAAGAGAATTTTACAGTTTATTCTGTCTTCTCTGCCACGATTTCTTGAGATGATAGATGGACAATGAAAAGGAATCTTTACCTTATGGACCGTCAGAACAATGACCCCAAATATTGTTTCTTTAGAACAGACATGTCAAACACAAGGCCCGGGGGCCAGATCCGGCCCACAAAGTGGCTTCATGTGGCCCACGAAGCCATCCTGGAAACAGTGAGGGAACGGCCCCCACTGCCTTGGCCCTGGCCCAGAGACCCTCCTCCTGCCAGAGACCCTCAGATCTGTCCCACTCCTGCCCAGGCCCCCATAGGCACCCTTGATGTGAATGATGTAGAGCTGGCCACGCCCACCCAGTAGGCCATACGCACTCTGGCCACGCCCACCCAGTAGGCCACGCCCACCCTAGCCATACCCACCTGGCCCCCTGAGGGCAACCGCAATGCTGATGCGGCCCTCAATGAAATTGAGTTTGACACCCCTGCTTTAGAATGTTAACAATATTTTTATTCTGAGTGCATTTTGCCATTAATTGAACATATTACAAAGCAGCAATAAATGCATTTAGGATCAGCTTATGTGAAATATTTATCTTCCCATCTGGACATATTTAGACATTGCATGTATCTTTAAAAGTCCAGCCTATTGCACAAAGCAGATTAATTCCCATTAGTACAGAGAAACTTGCTTAATAGGCTTTTCAAGCAATGCACAAATTCACATACTGAATGTTCCATTCCCTTTTTGCGACATACCAAATTTCCTTAGGACCATGCTCTTTTTTGGTTGCCTCCAGAAATAAAACTTTTAAATTAGAAGTAGTTCCAAATTTCTTATAAAGGGTGTTCCAGATAATGTAGGCTGCCTTAATTCTGAAAACAACTGAATTACCCCCAAAATAGAATTGTCCAGATGATGACTGGCACAAATCAAAATTCTCTGGAATATTCTATTCTTGAAATGGTAACATTTCCCATTGCTCCTGAATAGAGATTTGTGTCCCCTGCAATAATTTATAGGCAGGAAGGATTATTATAGGCAGGAAGGTGAAAAAAGTAAGGTTCTACATTTAGGAAGGAAAAATCAAATGCACAGGTATAGTATAGGTGGTACCTTGCTCAATAGTAGTAACTGTGAGAGAGATCTTGGAGTCCTAGTGGACAATCACTTAAATATGAGCCAGCAGTGTGCTGCAGCTGCCAAAAAAGCCAACACAGTGCTAGGCTACATTAACAGAGGGATAGAATCAAGATCACGTGAAGTACTAATACCACTTTACAATGCCTTGGTAAGGCCATACCTGGAATACTGCATCCAGTTTTGGTCACCATGATGTAAAAAAGATGTCGAGACTCTAGAAAGAGTACAGAGAAGAGCAACAAAGATGATTAGAGGTCTGGAGGCTAAAACATATAGGGAACGGTTGCTGGAATTGGGTATGTCTAGTTTAATGAAGAGAAGGACTGAGGGTGACATGATAGCAGTGTTCCAATACCTCAGGGGTTGCCACAAAGAAGAGGGAGTCAAGCTGTTCTCCAAAGCACCTGAAGACAGGACAAGAAGCAACGGATGGAAACTAGTCAAGGAGAGAAGCAACCTAGAACTAAGGAGAAACTTCCTGACAGTTAGAACAACTAACCAGTGGAACAACCTGCCTCCAGAAGTGGTGAATGCTCCAACATTGGAAGTTTTTAAGAAGAGACTGGCCAGTCATTTGTCTGAAATGGTATAGGGTTTTCTGCCTGAGCAGGGGGTTGGACTAGATGACCTCCAAGGTCCCTTACAACTTCTTCTTCTTCTTCTTCTTCTTCTTCTTCTTCTTCTTATTATTATTATTATTATTATTATTATTATTATTATTATTATCATCATCATCATCATCATCATCATCATCATCATCATCATCATCATCAACAACTGTGACAAGGATCTTGGAATCCTAGTGGACAATCACTTAAATGTCCTGCAGCTGCCAAAAAAGCCAACACAGCGCTAGGCTGCATTAACAGAGGGATAGAATCAAGATCACGTGAAGTGTTAATACCACTTTACAATGCCTTGGTAAGGCCACACTTGCAATACTACATCCAGTTTTGGTCACCACGATGTAAAAAAGATGTTGAGACTCTAGAAAGTGTACAGAGAAGAGCAACAAAGATGATTGGGGGCCTGGAGCCTAAAACATGCAAGGAATGGTTGCTGGGATTGGGTATGTGTAGTTTAATGAAGAGAAGGGTGAGGGGTGACATGACAGCAGTGTTCCAATATCTCAGGGGCTACCACAAAGAAGAGGGAGTCAAGCTATTCTCCAAAGCATCTGAAGGCAGGACAAGAAACAACGGATGAAAATTAACCAAAGAGAGAAGCAGCCTAGAACTAAGGAGAAATTTTGTGACAGTTAGAACAATTAATCAGTGGAACAACCTGGTATAGGGTTGGACTTGATGATCTCCAAGTTCCCTTCCAACATTATTATTATTATTATTATTATTATTATTATTATTATTATTATTATTATTGTTATTGTTATTGTTATTGTTGTTGTTGTTGTTGTTGTTGTTGTTGTTGCTGCTGTTGTTGTTGTTAATCTTTAATTCCCCTTCAATAATAATTCAACTCCATTCTATTTTAATATTAATTTAGTACTGCTATTATTATGATTGTTTTTTGCATGTTGTTTTAATCACCTTAAATTTAGAATATAAGTCACATGAAAGTAGATAAATTGTCAGCTAGGTGATCATGCAGATTTTAGCCGCCCTCGTTCAGTTCCAAGCATCTCTCTTATTCACATTCTATTTTTGTCTGTTTTGTAATTTTAATACTATGCATTGGAAGCAATACCACTGAACAAGCACAACATGTTATTGAGTAAAACAAAAATATAAGAATTAAACTCTCCCATATCATTTGTATTGGTTCTGGCACACAGTCTTCTGTTTTGTCTGCTGTTTCTATCGTCTTGTCACGAAATGTTGTTGCGATATGACACCGGGATGTTGTTGAGATAAAGAAATAAGCTTGATAAAGTTACTGACTGAAAGAGTAATAATGGGGGAAAAATAGTGCTAATAAAACCAAGGGACAAATGGAACATTTTTTTTATTATTTTATTTTGTTTTGTTTTGTTTTTATTTTTTATTTTATTTTATTATTTTATTTTATTTTATTTTATTTTATTTTTTGTCAGCTTGCACAGAAGATGCAATATATGAATTGGAAATATGAATGGAAAACTGTTAATGAATTTCAGAAGTATTTTACCAATACTTCCCTGGGGCAGTGAAAAATAGCAAAAAAAAAAAAAAATAGCACTTACACTTATATTTATTTTATTTATTTTTATTTTCAAAAATTTGTATACCGCCCTTCTCCTGAAGGACTCAGGGCAGTGCACAGGGCAATAAATATCTAAAAAATGAAATACAAAAGTTAAAAAACAATTAAATATAATGCCCAATATAAACAGTAATTAAAATTATTTTAAAACCCCATCCCTTAACCCATCAAACCAGGCCGGATTGCTCGAATAGATAAGTTTTTAAATCCCGCCGGAAGGAGCGAAGGTCAGGGGCCATCCGTAGCTCAACTGGCAAGTAGTTCCACATGTCTGGCGTGCCCACAGAGAACGCCCTCTCCCTGGAGGCCACCAATCAACATTCTTTGATCGGAAGCACCCTGAGGAGGCCCTGTCTGTGGGAGAACACTGGACGGAGGGAAGTTGACGCCGGCCGCAGGTGTTGCCGTAGGTAATCCGGACCCATGCCATGTAGGGCTTTATAGGTCATTACTAACACCTTGAATCTCACCCGAAGGACAACTGGCAGCCAATGCAGCTCGCGGAGCAAAGGTGTATACCACTTCACAGTGCTTTGAGGCTCTCTCTAAGCGGTTTACAGAGTTGGCATATTGCTCCCAACATATTGTGCTCATTTTACTGACCTTAGAAGGATGGAAATCTGAGTCCATCAGATTGAACTCCTGACAATGAGCAGAGTTGGTCTGCAATACTGCATTCCAGCCATTGCATCACCACAGAAAGGATCATCACAAAAGTGATTAAACTATAGAAAATTGCTGTACAACTGTGAAAATATTGGCATGATTTTCAACATATCTCTTATACCTGCAAGTTTAGGTAATTGGTCTCTTTGTTAACTTACATTTAAATATTTCTTGAACAAGGTTGGTCTTAGATAGCCAGAGAATTTAAAACCAGTTTTATTTATTTAAATCAATAACTTTTGTTTCTTTGCTATTTTTATTCAGATTGCTAGTTGACTCTAATGACTTTGTCTTTAAAGAAAGACAAAACAAACACATGTAGAGTCTGCATGGCGCTTTAGATTCAAACTCTAAAAGGCTGACGGGTGACTGGATATTTGTGGAAAGGTCACTGAATTTGTTGCAATTGCCATTGTTATTACAACTGCTTTACAATTAAATGTATAATAAGTCCAATTCTTTTCTGCACAAAATTCAATTATTTCACTTGTTAATTAATTAATTAATTAATTACTAAGGAGAAATTTCCTGTTAGTGAGAACAATTAATAAGTGGAACAGGTTGACTTCAGAAGTTATGAGTCTTCCATCACCGTTGGTTTTTAAGAAGAGATTGGATATTGAAATGGTAGGGGGTTGGTCCATTCCAGCTCTATTATTTTGTCCACAGCCAGCTGCTTGAGTCCTGACAGGCTGATGTTTGCAAGGGAAGGTTTCCCAAGAGAACTGGGGTGACCAAAAAAAGAAAAAAAATCAAGATAGGGGCTAGAACAGTGCCTGTCAAAAATCTATTTTTATGTGCTAACAATGGAGGGGGAAAAAAAAGGGGGGGGGCTAAATGAATACAGTCACTTGATCAGTTCCATCTCCATTCAGGGTCCCCAGGCCCCCTAACAAAACCACATTTTGGGGAAAAGCAAGAGTGGGGGTCAAATATAGTTTGGACAATGAATCAAAACTACCAAACAGCCCTCAAATCTATCTTATTGCAGTCCTCCGATCAAGCAAACTAACTAACTTATGTTTGCCTTTTTTCAGTAATTTGATAAAGTTACTCAAATGGAATTCTCCCCAATGTGAAACATGGTCCTTCTCATACAATGAAAGCCCTTTTTCTTTGCCATGAACTTCTGAAATTATGCTTTCCATCTGCCCTTTTATTCTCTATCTGCCCTAAATGCCCTCTATTTACTTCCTCTCCTTTAACTTCATCAGTGGTTCTTTCTTCATTAGACATCACTTCTTGCAAAATGGCAGTCTTCACCTGATGGTGGCAACTAAGAAATATTGTAAATATGAATAAATTTCTTTTTAAATCCTCTCTGTCTTTTCTCATGACTCTCATAATTCATACCCGGTTCTGCTTTGTCCTTTGCTAGTAGCTGCAGTGTATGTGTGTGTGTGTTAAATAGCCTCATAAATTCAATTCATTTTGACTGATTCATTCACTATTAGATGACAACTGCTAGACTAAGTACTTCTGTTTCTGTTCCTTTGTCCCAATATCTACACATTAAATGCACTATACAATAGTGTTTTAATCTTATAACCAATTAATTCAATCCAATTAGCCAATTTAATTGAATTTTAATTATTAGAAAACTCTTTAGTCATTTAATAATTTGTCATCTCTCTGCCTGTCTCCTATCTCTTTCTTTACATTTGTCATAGGAAGCATTTTTTAAATGAATTTATTGCATATGATAACTGACTGTACCACATTGTCAAAGAAGATATTCTAGACTGGCATATCCCAAATGTGTTATGACATTCTTGGAAGATATTGGATACTTAAATTCTATCCATTCAATGTCTTCAGCATTGTTTCAGGATTTAATTGGGAAAATGTTTCTTTTTAAAGAAAAATGGACTGCCTGCTGGGATAATGCTAACTTTTAAATATGAACGGAAATGTGCTTTGAACAAAATGAAAAAAAAATGCATTCACAGAGAACAGATTTAGTTCAGCAATTAAGTAAATTCTATAAATGAGTCACAAGAAAAAAATGTTCCTAAAATATGAAAATCCAAACACTGCAGCTCTAAGAACAATTTTAACTTAATGCAAATGAAATCAGTTTCTATCATGATATGTAATATTATCTCAGTAGCACTCAAGTTTTCCAGAGGCACCATCATGACCCTGAAAATATTCTGAAATATTTATTTTTGTATCTTAAACTAAAGCTCATAAATTTATCTCATCCTTTCTTTGCACTCTGCTTGCATTTTTTGACAGCCTTGTTCATATTTTTAATCTTATAAGAAAACATTTTGGCCCATTAATGCCAGAGAGATGGTTGGTCCTTAGCACATAAAAAAAATGGCCCTTGTTGTACAGCTTCTCTCAAGATATTATTTTGTCTGGGGCTTATTTCAAATATGATAATGATGTTATCTATTCAGTTTGTGTATGATTCTTTGTGATTGTATGGGACAAGTGGCTCCATACCTTCTAATCTTACATGACCTCTTTGAGTTTTTTTATGTTCTGGCTGGTGTCAGCTAACTCTCTTCAGTGAATTCCCCTGCATGACATGACCAAAATAAGTGAGACACAGTTTTGTGATTTTGCCTTCCAGGAACATATCTGGTGTTATGCGTTTCAGTACTAGCTTGTTAGTCACCTTTGTTGTCCAAGGAATACACAGGAGCCTTCTCCAGCACTACAGCTCAATGATTTTCTTTCTGTCTTGCTTTCTTAAGCTCCAACTTTCACAACCATAGGTAGCTACAGGGAACACAATAGAGCAGACTAACCTCTATTTGGTTGCCAGCCTAATAACTTTGCACTTCCATATTTGGCTCATATTCATTATTGCTGCTATGGGACCCAGTGTCATAACATGTTTTATTTCTGGCTTGTCTTCACAGCTTTGAGCGATCTGTGATCCTACAGTTCAAATATACCTTCATCTTATTCTTTTTCTCTTCTTCCATCCTTCATTTGATCTCTAATTAGTTGAAGTACGAATTCTTCTGGTCCACAGAAACTCAGATTTTCCCACAGATGTGACATGAGGAAACTATAGAAAGGCTAGAGAGAAGTTTCCTGAAGACTGGCTCCAACACAAATCTGAAAGCTTGGAACTCTAAACCTGTGTCCCGGTGACCGACCCAGATTGGATCCCTCAACATTATCCTGAGCCATGTATCTTTGCCTTCATTCCTGAAATTATAGACATTTACAGACCTCTCCTGTCCTGCAACCAGAGTTGATTTTGATAGGATATTAATCTTTGAATTCTTTAGAGTTGCATATAAAACATAGGAAAAACAAGTGCATGTGAATTTTTCACTTAATGGATTTTGGAAGTCCCTCCCCTCCTTTAGGACAGGAACAACCAAGGCAAAGGAAAATATACAAATCAGTAGAATTAATAAAATGTATTATTTTATTTGTTGTAAAATGTTTGAACATCCCATCTCTGATGCACAGTTTGAGATTTTCAAGATAATCACCTCCACCTACTTCTGAGGATTTAGAACTCAGGAACTGTTGGGAACTAGATATGCCTAGATAAATATGGCAACTGCCACAAACAAGTGACTGTGGGAAATGAGAAAACAGGTTATTGTGACATCAAGCTAAACATAACAAGAGAACGTGCTGAGTGTTGGATTTGTGTCTAAAGAAGACATAAGTGCAGAAATCAGCCTTAAATGAAAATGGTGAGGATGGTAATAGAAGCACCTATTCTCAAGTTTCTTTGTTTTGTTTTTAAATAGAGAGCTTTGAGACTAAGTAAAGTCCAACAAAAGGATTAACAAGAAAAAAGGAGAAAAGTTACACGATTTGAACTTTGGAACTGACTCTTTAAAATGTGTTATAATGATTTATATACAGCTCAATTCACAGGACTTTAGACAGTTTAGAGTATTAATATAAAACTGTCCTAATACATCTACTTCGCTCCCCATGTATGTTGCTATCCACAGTGAGATGTGAACGATTATGTCATTGTAGCCAACCTCAGTAAACATAATGTTTGCCTTTGGGGGAAGTTAATTTCCTGCTTTGATCTACCAGTGGGGCTCACATTGATCTTGCAAGTCAGATTGTGCTGTATCTCCTCTCCACCTAGAATCAGGGAGGCAAGCTCCTTTGAACTAGGATATTGTATGTTATGGGTTAATAAGTGTTATTTTTCAACCAACCCATTATTTTACAGGTTAAAATGTTTTAGCCCCTTTTGCTTAAGCAAGAGTTCTTGCATGTGTCTATTAAGACCATTTTAATACCTGTACCTTAATTATCTTTCTACAGGTATTATTAGTATGCTGATGATCTCTAATCCCAAATCAATGGATGATTTTCTAAGCAACTTTGTAGGGATGATAGACAAAATTGGAAAGAGGGCCAACTCTTGAAGCACCCCAAGTCACAGAGTGTTAAGAGCCTTGTTTCTTCTCCTCCAACTAGGGAAAGAGAAGAATCAATGCAAAATAATGTCCCCTACCTTGGCAAGAGTCCAAAATGTTACCGTATCAATAGCAATGGAAGGTGGAAACCTCAAATCCCACAGCTGATCTACAAGATTGGCCAATATAGTTTCTGTCCTTTGCCTAACCTGTCCTATGAAACACATCTTGAAAATTTGTTTCATATTGGATCCTTTGTAGTTGTTGCTCAGCTACCTTCTCATAATCTTAACTAAAAACCAAACTAATTTGGAGAAGAGCCAGCTTGGTTAAAGTACCTGGCTAGAAATTGGGTTCTGGACCTACTGTAGGCCCAAAGCCAACTGAATGACCTTGGGCCACTCACTCTGCCTCGGCCCTAGAAAGAGCAAAAGGCAAACCATTTCCAAAAAAGGCTTGTCAAGAAAACTTTAGTTTACATAGTTGACAGGAGTTAATCAAAATAAAATGAAATAAAAAATGGAAAACAATCTATAAGTGTCAAGAAATAGTAGCTTCTTGAGGAAGAGTTCACATCACTACTTTCAAACTCAACATAGCCAGCACATACTTTTTCTTCAAGTATATCACACCCTATATCACACCCTCTGTCCCCTTCTTTCTCTGGTGACTTATATCTGCCAGAAGGAATACAGATGTGATTTATAGGTTGCTGAACTTATAACAAGAGAACCCTGCCCATTCTTTGAGAGTTACAGGCATGAAAAAAATTCAGATCTTCTTTCAAGATGTTACCAATGTCATCTAATGAAATCTTGCTATCCAGCATCATGGCAAATGGGAGCAAAATTGTCCACAAATGGTCTGGAAAACTGCCTAGTCTATGCCCATATTGCTTGTGTTGTGCAGTGAGTTCTTTGGAGGCAGTAACGAGATGAGAGGTTGCAAACAGGAACATTGCTTTATTGAGGCAAACAGGAACAGAACTGAATCAGAGGCTTCCATGCAGCTAATTATACAGTTGGCCACTAAGCAGTGGCCAATAGGTTTAAAGGAACTCATTCCTGCCCCAAATCATCCAATGATCTTCTTGGAGACAGCAAGTCTGGCTAGTCAGTGATCGTTACACAGAGACACCAACTGAGCAACCTTAAGCAGCATTCAAACAGACATGTGAACAGTTCAAGTAAAATCCCTATACATTACATCTTGGTAGGAACATATCACCTTAAATGCCTCTGCACTGTGCAGATACAATAGGAATTGATGTTTCTTTGATAGGAAAAGAGAGAAATTGAGCAAGGGAGAGAGAGGGAGGCAGAGAGAGTTGGATGCATCATGTTTTCTATGTGTTGTTATACACCAAGCATCTTTGAATGTATGGCTTCCTAATTCTCTGCAATAATCTACATATTTAATACTTTTTTCTGTCTGAGGAGCTGAGAGGGGCGTTTTAGAGGCATTCTTAGTGCTGATCATTGACATAAGCTGTTGTGTATAATGACTATAATTTTGGAGTTACAACAAGGAGAATCTAAAGAAATATATCCAGACATTTTCAATAGATTAGACATTCTCAATCAGAGCCTCAAAATCAGTAGACCAATATGCAGGCAGAGGTTATTATGGCTATTACTCCTAATTGTTAAGTGTTCTTAAAACAGTTGATGTCAAATTAAACATCTCATCTGTATAAAATATAAAACGGGGGGGGGGGTTTCTAATCGATATATAGCCATCTGCTTTACATCTTAAACACATAGTGATCCCTTCACATCCTGGCTAATGATTTTAACATACATTTAAGCTAAGGATGTTACAAAGCAACATGACTCCTTTTTTTGTTCTCTGCTCAAATAGAAATCGAAGCTGCAGGAAAGTCTAACGGTTAAAAAAAATGAAATCCAAAATGTGCATTTAGTGCATATATACTGAGAAGAATGAGGTAAATTATTTTAATTTTGCAGAGAAGAAAACATCCTGCAATTAAATAAACACACCTCTATCTGCCTACTATTTTAAAACATAATTATTGCAAAATAACATGAGAAAGTAAGACCTCAAGCACCTCACACTGATTAGTGCAAACTCCATAAAATGGTGAAAATTCTGATGATTGAGCATGTTATATATATAAAATGTGCAGTTTCCCCTGATTGCTGCGATATTTGAAGTTAAACAGTCCTGATTTATCTAACTCTTCTAAGTACATTTAATCAATTTACAAACAAGGGACAATTATTAAATTCCAGCTCAAAAACCAGAGAAAAGTATTATTAGTCTAAACTGAGCTAGCTTGATCAAGGTTCACATTATGGAAATTCAAGCTTCAGAACAGGCCAATGTGTTGAATGTACCACATCAATTTCCCTGTATCATTCTAAAAAATTGCAATAACTTTCTCAATAATCACATTTATAAAAAAGACATTAAAAAAACCTCCTTTGTTTTTGGTCATGTGGCCGGCATGACTAGACGCCAGAGATGTACGGAATGCTGTTACCTTCCCACCGTAGTGGTCCCTATTTTTCTACTTACATTTTTACGTGCTTTCGAACTGCTAGGTTGGCAGAAGCTGGGATGAGTAACAGGCGCTCACTCTGTTACGCGGCACTCGGGATTCGACCCACCAAACTGCCGACCTTCTGATCGACAAGTTCAACACCCTAACTCACTGAGCCACCGCGTCCCTACATCACTACTACCATCAACAGTTTTCCTTACAACAATAGTACATGTTATGTTGTCATTACTATAATTTTTTAACTGTCAATGAATAACATATGATAAAAGAATGGCCTGGTCACAAATCGCAATAATTCTGATTCCAAGCTCTCCTTCATTGAAGTTATAGCATAAAATACAGAAATACAAAAGCAAACAGCAAGGAACAATGGTAGGGGAAGGGGAAAAAGAGAAGTGAGGAAAGGTGGGGGGGAGGCATTGACTTCGGACTCCTTGTTACAGTAGAATAAGGCATTAAGATTGAATCTCAACTTTTTACATTTCTATAGTAGTATGAACTAGCCATTTCTATATCAACAAATCAGTCTAATCAATAAGACCCATAGTATCATTTTTTTTCCACCAAGTGCAATGTCCAGAAGCGTTTTCCTAGCAGAAAAAACAAGTACTTATAATCTTTCCTTTCACCAAAACAATTTACCGGTAGCCATCTCTGCTAATTCCATCAGCTTTTGTAGCCGTTCATCCATGGTGGGAATCGAAACAACTTTCCATTTTTTTGTGCGTAGAGAAGCCTTGCTGCCGTCACCATATATAAAATCTGAGTTCCAAACTTTTTTTTTCCAATTCTTTTTCCATTAGATCCAGAAGGAAAGTTTCTGGTTTAATCTTTATAATCATTTTAAGAATTTTCTGCATTAAAATATGAATCCTACTCCAATATTTCTTTGCTTTATCGCATGTCCACCATAAATGGTTTGGTTCTTCTTTCCAATGACTAATGGCTTAATTAACTTGCACAGAGAGCCTATATTAGTAGCCCTGCAAAAAAAAATGCCTCCCATTCTTTGGAAGGTCATTTAGTTTCTTTCTGGTGTTTAAGTGCATTTAGGTGAAACTTCTTACTGGTTGCTCATTGGGACTATTACCACAAACATTTTTGAAGCTGTTTTTTCAGGATTAATCACAATGGGAAGAAAACAAATTATCTTGTTTTGAAAAACCACATGCTAAACATTTTACCTTATATTCTTAACTCCATCTCCTTTCTCTACAACATTATAAACAAGTTCTTATAGAACAGAATATTTAATTCTAATAAAAACAGTTGCAATAGTTGTATCTCTAGTTCTGTGCGTTATACGTGTTCATCCATTTGAACACAAAGAATGAATGCATTTTGAATGGGCACGTACAAAAAAAAGACAACGGGTTTAATCATTTTACAGAATGTTTGATGCTAACCATTCCCAAAGATGAAAACAACTGCCATTGCATCTCAGTGAATTTATTCACACAGCTGACCTTGACACCCCCATGTTTTCTGCACTCACTGCAAAAAAGTGAAAAGATAAGCAGCAGTTCCTGCAATGGTCAAAGAAGCAGAAGCCATTCCTTCAGGGAAATGACATATAGTATATTGTGAATGGTGACCTCGTGGCCTTCATTTTGAGCTATGCTCTGGATAAAGCCTTGCCAATGACATTGTCTTTGATTTTCTACTTGTAAATTAAAGGTTGCAGACATTTTTACATTCTAGGGAGAAAGTACTAGGAGTTGATTCCACAAACACTTGAACAGTTCCCATTTGCCTCTGTGACTAAAATGAAATCCATATTTTATGAAAAACTTAAAGAATATGTTCATTTCCTACATTTATTTGTGTACATATATGGCAAAAGGTTTCTTAAAATAGCAATACGTTTGTTCTATAAATGACTCCAAGTTCTAGTAATATGCGCAAATTGTGCCTCTGTTCAGCTTATAAGGTTAAAAGCAATAAAAATTCTCTCTCTCTCTCCTCCCTTCCTCCCTTCACTCTATCTATCTATCTATCTATCTATCTATCTATCTATCTATCTATCTAATCTATCTATCACCAATACATACATACATACATACACACACACACACACACACATACACACACACACACACACACACACATATAATATTTATATTGTCAGTATAAATATGGATTATAATTAAAAAGTATGGTAAAAAGATAAGGAGGAAGCAATAGCAATAGACTTATATACTGCTTCACAGTGTTTTATAGACCTCTCTAAGTGGTTTACAGAGTCAGCATATTGCCCCCAACAATCTGAGTCCTCATTTTACCAACCTTGGAAGGATGGAAGGCTAAAGAAGGGAGTGAGGTGGGTTTTGCTATTGGTCCATCAATCACCTCCAGCATAATGTTCTCCTGTTGGAGTCCCAAGCCAAGTGGCAGAGCCAGGTCCAAGGCTCTTACTGAGGGGAATATATAACAAAGGGCAGTAGAAAAACCTTATTCTGGACCTTGCCAGTCAAAATTCCTTTGAGTGACGGGATCCACAGCACATCCCCTCTGCCTGCACAGGTGAGGCAGGCTCGTCCCACTGGGACAAGATAGTTCCTCAGGTAACCTGGACCCATGCCATGGAGGGCTTTAAAGATGGTAACCAACACTTTGAACTCCACCTAGAAGCAAACCAGCAGCCAGTGAAGCTCATGGAACAGCGATGGGCCCTTCTAGGGGCCCCAAAGGTTGCTCATGCCTTAGGAGAGGATTTGTAAGTCAACACTGGAGTATGTATTAGGCCAAAATAGTCCAAAAGTTAATTTGGACGAAGCATATTTTCCCCCTATTTAAGTTGATTGGAAAAAGAAACAAAAACTTAATTGATGACATAGATACCTAGACTGGACTCGTAAAAACAGAGGTTCTCCAGAAATACTTTTTTTCTTCTAGCCACATTGGGGACAGAGGGCAGAGAAGCAGGTGAAGTTCGTCAACTCAACTCAACACAAAGCAGTGTATCATTTTCAGAACAAGGAAAACCTCTTTGTGAAAGTCAGACATCACCAGAGAGAATCCTGGGGATATGGAATCTATTTCATTAGTGTAAACAAACAAGCAAAAAAGAAAGAGTGTACAGGGAAGACCAAGGAAGGAACTTATCAGTGAAGTGCTAAATTGGGAACATTCCACATTAAAACTTTGTTCAGATCCTGCTAGAAATTTTTCTGTAATGACAATAAAGTTAAAGGTTTCCATGACCTGAGTTTATTTCTTAGAGGCTACATGGCGAAAACCATGTAACTTCCTTGACAGTGCAACAGACATGGCTTGCTACTGTCTTCTTTTAGAAATACCTTTTCAACTCTCCAATCTAGCTGACAAAACACTGAAATACTGTATCCTTGAAAACTCTCATTCAAGTACCGTACTCATCAGCATTTATCTTAGGGTTATTTTTTTTTAGTCCCTGCCCAAGATCTGCAAGAAGCTAAGATTTCCCAGAATATAGATTGTAATATTTTAGACACTATTCAGGTGGAATTTATGTATCAGCTTTTTTTCATTTTGTTAACTACAATTTAGTACTACATTATTGATGCATGCTAGAACAAATGTGAAGTTACATGACAACATAAACACCTACTGTAACAGCAACCTCTTGTGGACATAGGACAGGAATTTTAGCAAGTTACATAAGCAGTTTTCTTATTGTTCCCTTGCTGGTAAAGCAAGACAAGAATAGAAAGAATATTAATTTATATTTCTCAAAATGCAAACTGTTTTCTCAACACTAGCCTTTAACATCTAATTTAGTTTAGTTACAAAACTGCAGTCATCTATTTATTATAGCTGTCAATCAGTTTTCTGCCAATGCAGTATACATGAGGTTTAGCTAAAAAAAATCCCCAGTTGCTGTCCAAATGAGGAAAGAAGGATTTAATCAGTTCTGCATTCATTAAAACAAGGATTACTGCAAAATTTACTAATGCAATCTATCATTCCCAGAAAGCTTAGCTTAGACCACCACCAATACTATTTTAATTATGTTTTAGATTGATGGTGTTGGGAGCTCTACTTTTAGTAAGCTAAATTAATTCACTACACCACATTCTATAATTTGTGTCTGTGCATGCACATCATAGGTTATCCCTTTTTAAAAAAATAGGCAGTTGGCAAAGTTTATGGATGAGAATACTCTGTTTTCAACTCCCTGAGAAAATATTTGATTTGCAGTGCATTATTGATTTTCCAAATAGCACAATTCTGTGCCCAACAGAACATTACAAACATAGAATAATGTTGATTAAATCATGAATATTTTCAGCTGTCAACAACTCTAAATGTTATGAATTATATGAATCATGGAACATGGTGATCTTCTCTTAGGGCAGGGGTAGGCAACCTTGGCTCTTTTATGACTCGTGGACTTCAACTCCCAGAATTCCTGAGCCAGCTGTGCTAGATCAGGAATTCTGGGAGTTGAAGTCCATGAGTCATAAAAGAGCCAAGGTTGCCTACCCCTGTCTTAGGGTAAACCTCATCAATTACTGGCAGATGTTTACAGGTGTCCCATCCAAAGGAGGTGGAGTAATGAAGGAGGCTGGGAGACATTTCTTTTTTTCCCTTTCCCTCCATCTACGTCAAGTAAATAGAGACCTCAGTCTCTATTTAGCAAAGTTTCTTCCTGGATAACTCTGAGGGATAGTCAAGTAATACGAACTAAAATAAATAAATAAATAAATAATGAATAAATAAATAAATAAATAAATAAATAAATCTGAAGCCATGAAAATGCACTGTTCAAGACCTCTTCTAACCAAATCCCATAATTAAGTAAGAAGTAAAGGTTGACTAGATATGCAAGCTATTCAGATGTAAGCACAAGTTGTTTTACCAGTTGATTCTGAACAGTCAGATGTTTTACACCCCAAATATTTCAACTGTAAAGTAATTAATGTGTAACTTTTCATTGCCATTATTTTTTTTCTCCCTGCTCACTTATCTCTTCCCCCAGTAAACTATTCATTTTACCGTCAAAGAATCCCACAGGTGTGTTATTATGAAAATGATGAGATTGATTTTGATCATAATGATTTACAAAACTCTGGTAGATATGTTTTTATTATTTCATTGAAACTGTGGTTGTGTTCCAACTCTCATAATAGTTTAAAGTGGTAATAGTGGTAAAAACATAACATCATACCCATATTTCATGAATGTATAAGTTGTGGGTGGTGGTGGTCAACCTATTTTCCAAAGCACATGAAGGCAAGACAAGAAACAATGGATAAAAACTAAGAAAGGAGAGAAGCAATCTGGAATTAAAGAGAAACTTCCTAACAGTGAGGACAATTAACCAGTCGGACAGCTTGCCTTCGAAAGTTGTAGGAGCTTCATCATTGGTGGCTTTTAAGAAGAGACTGGAAAGCCACTTGTCTGAAATGCTATAGGGTCTCCATCTCAAGCAGGGGGTTGGACTGAAGGATCTCCAAGTTCTCTTCTAAATCTGTTATTCAATCTATGTTCCATAATACATAACACAAACATTTGATGTATTAATTAACTCAAGGCCAGAGACACAGTTCAGGGAAATTTAAATGTCTTAGATTCATATGTGTAAAGGACTTCATTTATAAATTTTCTGTAGTCATAAACATGAAGAGCAAACAATAGTTGCAACATTCAAATATTGTCTCATAAGATTTATCTTTCTTTTTATTATGAGCAAAGTGAGACAGAAATGCGCCGAAAAACGTTGTGTTAGAAGAGGTAAAATAAACAGAAAGACTCTTCATTTCTATTTTCTGTGTCTAATTGTTCATCTTTCTCAGGATAACCTAGCTTCCTAATTCTTAGTGGAAACTTGCTCTGAAATTAAAGCTTTTTGCTAAAAAGCAATGATTAACTGCAGAGGAAAAAAGACAACAAAATTCAGAGTCAGCTGTGAGATACGGCAGCCTTATAAATCAAAATTATAAACAAACTGACAAACATAATTACCCCATAGATACTGAGAAGAAAATTAACAAATTAATCATTTATGAGCACACTCCATATTTTATTTATTAATTTATAATTGAATTTATTCCCCACCTTTTTGGTTTGTGCCAACACTTAGATCCATTAAAAGGATGTTAAGCTGATATATTTGAAACAGAATTCTGCATTGTAAACCAACCTATGATTGCAACTTTTTCTATGAACACCAATTTATAAATCAGAAGAATACTGTTGGAAGTCCACATTTGGAAATTACCAGGGTGGAGAAGTTTTAAGAAGTATTACCTAAGGGCATTTCTGTATATGACATTTGCACCATTCATGAACTGGCTCTGCATTCCTATCTACCTACACCAGGGCTTTTCAACCGGTGGTATGCGTACCACTGGTGGTATGCGAGCACGTGGCTGGTGGTACATGGCGTCGCCTTCCTCCCCCCTGCCTCCCCCCCACCTCACTCCTTCCCAGCTTGCTTGCAGAAAACATGCTGCTTGGCGGCAGCCTGCAGGAACCCTACTGAGGCTGCACGAAGAGCACAGGTGCAGAGTGAGGCCCCTCCCTCCTCAGGGAGTCATTGTGCAACAACCGGATTGACTTCCGGTGCTGCCTGCTACTAGAGAGGGCCTGGCCAGATGGAGGCTTCTGACCGAGCCAGCGGTTCCAAAGATGACTGCCACCAGCTGTGGGGCTGACGCCTTGCAGCCACCAATCCTACCATGGGGCGAAGTGCTGGCAGCCATGAATCAGATAGGAGGCAGGCAGCCCCTTTGGCCATAACCGCCCCTTCCCCCTGCCCTGCCCTGAGAAACCAAAAGAGAAGCCTCTCTTTGTGCTCTGCTTGCTCCCCGCTGAAAATGTTTAGTTTGGATCTGGGCCCCGCCAAGGAGCTGATTGGCTTCATCAAATTCTTGCAATGGATGAGTGGTTGCAGTCAGAGGCGCCCAGACAGCAGGGCCTCAGCTGGCCTGTCAGGGAAAGCCATCAGAGCGCTAGGATTCTATAACGATTCACCTTCCTAGGCTACGCAGTCAGAGCGGGCTCCCTCAACCCCCCCAAAAGGGTCAAAAACAGAATGCAAAGGAGGCAACGGGGGTGGGGGGGTTTGCCACATGTGTGTGCAATCTGGGCTCTGCGATTTCCTACTGCCTCCGCCACACCTGGGGGAGGATCGTGGGTGTTTTGGGGTGGGTGGGTGTTGTAGCCAGTTCCTTCCCCCGCCCTCGTCCCAAGCAGGATAGGGTGAACTTTCCTCCCACCCACTCTGCTTTTGCCCAGTTTAGCACCTCTGCCTGCATTTTTCCCCCTATCTCTAGAGCTATCCCACTCTTGCTCACTCGCTCACTTCGAAACGCTTCCAAACATCTCTTGCTCGCGAGCGAGTGGCATTTGGAAGCATTTGTAAGCGACGGGACAGTAAGTGAGCGAGCAAGCAAGAGGTCTTTGAAAGAGACGGTAAGCAAGCAGAAACCAAGAAGCAGAAACCTGGGCATCTCCTGGAGAGTCGGGGCTGCTTTCCCTTGCTGGAAAGAGCCTCTACTCCTTCGGCTCCATCCGGCTTTGAAGTCAGTTTGCGACTGGGAAGGTGAATTGTTAAAGAATCGCAGCGCTCTGACGGCTTTCCCTGAGAGGCTGGCCCCTCCTCTCAGCTCAGGCAGGTCTGTGTGGAGGATCTGGGGAGGCTGGCATCCCCAGTGCCTTCCTCCTCCTTCTCCTCCGGTGTCTGCTATGGAGGAGTGTGGGTGGTTGTGTCAGGGAAGAGCCAGCTCAGTATGGGACATTGTTAGCAGCATTCGCTCCATTTGAGATACCACAAGCGCACTACCATAAAGTTATTTTGCTTGATCATTGTAATCTCAGCTCTTTTGGAAAATCTTAGGTTTTTGTCTCTGGAAAGGGGAGTTGCTGAAGTGCCTGGTAAAAAGATGCAGCAGCTCATTTGCCTTCTCAAAGAGAAGCTGCATCTCCGCTTCTGCCCCATGAGCGGTGAATTATGTGTGGACACAATCATAAAACGGCTCGTGTTCTAAAAAGGTAAAGGTAAAGGTTCCCCCGCACATGTGTGCTAGTCGTTTCCAACTCTCATCTCCGTTTCAAAGCTGAAGAGCCAGTACTTGTCCGAGGATGTCTCCGTGGTCATGTGGCTGGCATGAATAGATGCCAAAGGTGCACGGAACACTGTTACCTTCCCACCGTAGTGGTCCCTATTTTTCTACTTGCATTTTTATGTGCTTTTGAACTTCTAGGTTGGCAGAAACTGGGACGAGTAACAGGCACTTACTCTGTTACACGATACTCAGGATTCAACCCGCCAAACTGCTGATCTTCTGATCGACAAGCTCAGCATCCTAGCCCACTGAGCCACTGTGTCCCATCATGTTATACCACCTTTTAAATTGTTAGACCTCAAGGCGCATGCACCTTGTTGCCTTGGAAGTGACGTTGACTTGCCCAAATCTGGGGTCAAAGGAGCGTTCCTTATCTAGTCAGAGCTGCTCTGGCGGGCTGCTTCTGTGGCAGTAGGGCATGCTGGTGCCCTGCACTGTGCTCTGTCTGCAGGAGCTGCCCTGGGAAAGGTGGAAGTACAGCTGTGGTCCGGGACAGTCAATGGCTCCAAGCTTTGTGCCTCTGTCCCCCAAGAGCAGCTGGTTGTGAGTTGCTGCTGTGTGCTTCCCCGAGTGTGCCTCAGCCCCGGATCTCCCCCCACCCGGGACTCCAGCTGTGTCTGCAGAAGGCGAGCGGGGTGAAG
The DNA here is from genome assembly GCA_024449315.1 of Daboia siamensis. Taxonomy (NCBI): domain Eukaryota; kingdom Metazoa; phylum Chordata; class Lepidosauria; order Squamata; family Viperidae; genus Daboia; species Daboia siamensis. The sequence goes on along the minus strand of JAKJMR010000026.1, from coordinate 874,313 downwards.
GGTGCCCGTATGAAGGGTGCCTTCCTGCCCTGAGGTCCACAGCAGCATTGTTGGCGTGCGTGGATCACCTCTGAGCAAATGTGAGGTGTTTCTGTTGCTGGAATAAAGCTTATTAAGTGAGCTGGCAACCTCTGAGTATTGTTGATAGATCTTCCCCAACTATCCTCTGGTGCTTCATAAAGAGTTAAGTGGGCATCAGGTTTCTTGGTAAAAATGGATTTGGAAGGAAGGAAGGAAGGAAGGAAATGACAATGGGAAGGAGGAAAGGACACAGAGGGAGGGAAGGAAAAAAGGAAGGAAAGAAGGAAGGAAGGGACAATGGGAGAGAGGGAGAGAAAGAGAGGGAGAGAGAGAAAGAGGGAGAGAGAGAAGGAGAAAGAAACGGGGAGAGAAAAAGAAATACAGAGGGAGAGAGAGAGAATGAGGGAAAGAGAGAAGGAGAGAGAAAGATGGAGGAAGAGAGAGAAAGACAAAGAGAGAGGGAGAGAAAGAGAGAGCGAGAGAGAGAAATTAAATTAGTAACATGGTTTTTAAGTGAATCTGGTTTCCCCACTAAATGCGTGTCAGAAGGTTGCAAAAGGCGATCACATGACCCTGAAACAATGTGACTGTCATAAATATGAATCGGTTGCCAAGCATCCGAATGTAAATCACATGACCGTGGGGATGCTGCAACGGTCATAAGTGTGAAAAATGGTTATAAGTCACTTTTTTCAGTGCCATCGTAACTTTGAACAGTCACTAAGCAAATTGTTGTAGGACTACCTGTACTTTATCTTTTTTCCCCCCTTTTTTTTTGGGGGGGGTGTCAAGTTTTTGACACCTTGCTGGGTGACTGGTGGCACTCAGACATTGCCTTATCCTAAAAGTGGTACAGTGGGTGAAAAGGTTGAAAAGCCCTGACCTACACCATCTTCTCCAATAGCTGAGAACAGCTTTACTAGAACAAAAATCACATTAGAGCTGTTTTTTTCTAATAGAAATGGGGAACTTTTGGAGAAGATCATTTCCCCATTGATGGGAACAGTTGTCTTAACTTTGTCTTCTTGTTCCTAGGCTCCTGTGCTTCCTTTTAAAGACTATTTGTATGCTAGTGACTTGCCACTGATTTTATATTGCTGATAGGAATAATACAATGGCTAGATATAAAACATGATTTACAAATATTTGGTGGATGGCAGGATGCCATTTTTTTGTATTCTTCCATTGGTCAGCTGTATATGACATTGATAAACTTGTGTGATGCTCACAAGCAGCAAAGGCACAATGACTCAGTGTACATCGGAGAGAACTGTGCAGAGAGAGTTTCCTCCTTTAAATTTCTGGGAGTCTACCTCTGTGAAGATCTGACCTGGAAAGTTAACACAACCCAGGTGGCTAGAAAGGCCCAACAGAGGCTTCACTTTCTTAGGGTCTTGTGGAAGAACAGGGTAGAACAACAGCTAATGACCCTCTTTTACCGGTCTACTATAGAGAGCGTCCTCTTGTATGGTATTGTGGTTTGGTATGCTGGTCTGACAGCCGCGGATAGGAAAGTATTACAGAGGGTAGTGAGCACAGCACAAGACATTGTGGGCTGTTCCCTGACACCACTGGATGACATCGCCAGGGCTCGTTGCTTTGGAAGAGTGAGGAAGATTCTCAGGAATGACTCACAACCTGGACGGTACCTCTTTACTCTCCTACCATCCGGTAGGAGATATAGGAATATAGCCAGATGTATCAACAGGCTGAAAAATAGCTTTTATCTGTGGGCTGTTAGGCTTTTAAATGGGATATAATCTTATGCAGAATTGACTTGGGAGGCCGGTGTGTGGTGTAGTTGGTTCACATAGTGTGGTGGGATGGAGGGTTTGTTATCACTGTGTGTTGGGGGGAGAGAGCACGGGGGGAGGCTCAGCTAATCTCAATGTACACATGTTGTACTTTGACAATAAAGGTTTATTATTATTAGAAGAGTTCCTAAAGATGTGGGGATTGAAAAACATAAGACACTGTGGAAGAGACCTAAGAGGCCCATCATAATAAAAAAAAAATGCACTTGGACTGACCATGTAACCTTACTCCAGGATTGAAAATATCCTAACCTTAACTTTTCTGGACAAATGGGTAAAGCAGTTCCAGTAGAACTTTCCCTATCTCAAACTATGGGTTGAGAAATATCTTGCAACTACCACCGGCCACCATAATCAACACCAGTAATTTGATGGCATCTTAAAGATTAAGCAGCTTTTGATCACAATACAATCTAACGGATCAAAGTACACTCCCTTATATTATATTAGTCCTTGTTTGCAGTTACAAAGGTGATGAAAAAAGCAATTTTATGACCAGTCCCCACACTTATGACCTTTGCAGATCTGTAAAGCAAAGGAAAGCAGAAGTAGAATCATAAGCACAGTCACTTTTTCACTTAACAGCCACTTTGTTTAACAACCAGGTTGCTGATCCCAATTAGGTAGCTAAACAAGATGTATCTGCTTTCTTTTGCTATATTGTTTTGCATGGCCTTAAAAAAAATCATTTAAAACACCTTTTTTTATTGTAGGGTCCAGAATCGCATTTGTCTGAGTTCTCTGGCCATATAAACCTTTTTACCTATATAAACACATTTAGAGAGAAATGAAAAACAACCAAATATTTGGCACATCAAAGTACAACATTAAATACAGATAAAGTTTATAGGTCTATTTAGTCTACTAAAGTGTTACAGCTTCAATGATCAGAGAATATGGATAATTCTTTTATTAGGTTTTTTGTATCTTGGTCATTTTAAATGTTCCTTCATGAATGCAAGAGAATCTTATATCTATTTTATAATTCTAATTAGTCTATTAAAATATTACGCAATCAAGCGATGAGTTCTTTTACTGAAAAATAACAAGGAAATGTTCACCTAGTCCTACTCTATTCTTGTTGATTCCATAGACCAGGGGTCCCCAACCCCCAGTCATGGAGTCATACTGGTCTGTGGCCTGTTAGCAACTGCATAGCTGGGCTGCACACCTGGAGGTGAGTGGTGGGTGAGCGATCAACCTTATATTTGCAGCCGCTCCTCAGCGCTAGTATCAATGCTTCATCTCCATCTCAGATCATCAGGCATTAAAATTCTCATAGGAGCATGAACCCTACTGTAAACTGCACATGTGAAGAATCTAGGTTGTGGACTTCCAGTTCCTGTTTTCCAGTGGAGCAGTTGGAAGATTTGGTATACTGAACCCTTTGGCTGAAATTTCTTTTTGTTGGGGATCCTAAGGGGCCAGAACCCACCCTGAAGGGGTGGAATGAAGGAAGGAAATCCCAGGGACAGAAGAGACGGTGGTCTCCCCGAACAGTCCAGGAGAAGCCACCCAGAAACCAACAGAAGAAAGGGTTGGCTAACTCCATGTCCAGTCATAGCCGAAAACAACAGAAGTCATAAGCTTTTAAACTAAGCGGATTTTAGCATGCTTGAATTTGGGTAAGAATATTGATTTTCTCTATCCTACCTATTTTCCTGAAGAAGAAAGTCCCACAAATAAGAGATCTCCAGAAAAAAAAAGGAGGGGGATTCTACTCCCTCCTTTTGGTTACTGGAAGCGGTGAAACTTACCCTTTAGAGAGAGACTAGAAAGACCTGAAAAATGAGCAAACGCTGACACCTACTGGTCAGTGAGGATTTTTTTTCTCTGACCCTCAAAGTTCTTTAAAAATGCAGCTGTGTAAACAAAGTGAGAGTAACAAATCTGAAGAAATGAATACTTTACAAAAGGAAACATATGATAAGTGGCAACAATTTCAAAGGACAATGATTTTAAACCACAAAGAAATACAGAACAACCTTGAGAGTATGAATCAACTTATTTCCAACTTAATTTCACTCCAAGAAATATCCCAGGAAAATACTGATGACTGAACATAATTCTGAGGATAGAGACTTAAAGATGGAACCGTATAAAATAAAAAATTATTATTCAATTCAAATGGGAAATATTTCAACACGTCCAAGCAACTCTGAAGATACGGAAAAGAATGAGAAAAAAATACTTTACAGGGAAACGAATGATGCAGCAAAACATACTGATTAAGAAAGGCAATGGCCAGAGAAAAAAAGATTAAAATGGAAATCAAGAAAATAGATGATGGGACTTATAAGAGAGAATACTTAAAAAAGAAACATTTGTTTGAATATGGCTAAAAATGAAAAAAAAAAAAACTTTGAAATATATTACTCTTAGAGAGATGGGTTTTTTTGTTAACTAATACAATAAGAAACATTTGTTTGAATACGGCTAAAGAAAGGAAAAAACTTTGGAATATATTACTCTTAGAGGGCTGAATTTTTTAATTAATACAATATGTTTTTTTTTTCTTTTTCCTTTCTGTAAAAAAAATGTTGAAATGATTTAAACAAAGCAAATGTTTTAGTTATTTAAATGTGATGATAAGAAAAGCATAAAAATGTGTATTGAATGAGAGTTAAATAATTAGATGATTAGATCTACTGAATGGAATGCTTAAAGTTTAAATAGATTAAATACATTCTCAGCTATGGACAAAAAGAATAAGAAATTGAGGGAATAAATATATATTAAATTAGGAGGGATACATATTTTAAGTCGCATGTTATTTTTTGTATCTCAGTGCTTTTATCTTTTTTCTTCTTTCTTCTTTTTTTTCTCTTTTTTGTCTCTCTCCTCTTTTCTCTTCTCTTTCTACTTTTTTACTTATTGATTAAGAAATATAAAAGTATGAGAGGGCTTATATGGAAAAAATAGAATTAAATCCACCAATGTAAATGTAGTTAATTGTTGATAAAATTGTCACTAGTAAGAATATTTAGAATTTGGGGGGAGAAATAAGCTGAAATAAGCATGGTAACAGGATTTACGATAAGGCAACTAAAATGACATTTTTGGATTATTGAAAAAACTATATGCTTAATTGTTGTTTATCAAAATAATGAGAATTGTTTTAATCTAATGTTTTGCAAAAAAAGATACTTTGGGGAAAGGGGAAATCAACTGAAATTAACATATGGAATATAGATTATAGAAATCAATTGTTAAAGATTGTCTTATGTTACCCAGACAACATACTGTTTACAAATTACTGAATGATTTATGTTATGTTAAAATATACCAATAAAATATACACACACACACACAAAAAAAGAATCTAGGTTGTGTATTCCACTTCCCTTTCCCTGATCTGTGGAAAAATTGTCTTCCAAGAAACTGGTCCCATGTGCCAACAAGGTTGGGGACCACAGCTATGGACCACATTGCAGAAGATCAAATCCAAGAACTGTGAAGTAACTAATGGCAAACCCAAATCTGTGCATGATAGCATTTAATTAAAAAAAATGTACAGTTAGTACATTCAATAAGCATTCATATTTTTTTTAATGATAAGAAATTACTTACAATATACAGATAAAATGTGTAAAGTCTGAATCCTATCCACTAGGTCCAAACAGCATTGAAAATGGTAATATTTACATAAAATAATTTTGGTTGGATTACATCTGTGGATACATAATAATAGCTGCAATACTTGGTATAATTATGAAAACCTAACACTTTAATAGAACGGTAATCAATATCACAGTTGGATTTCGCAAGTATCTGCTTTTGAAACTAAGTCAGCAATGAAAAGACAACTTCATGATAATAATACCTTAATATCACAGCAGCAGCATAACAATTTTAATAGAAGGTAGTAAATTGCCAATCACAGCTAGAACTTTCACTGGAATTTTTTTAAGCAATTAATATTTAAATTTGTGAGTTCATAATTAAGCACTTTAAAATACTGCACAAATTTTCATTACAATGTTAAAACTGCCTTGCTATCAGGTTTTAATTTTGTTCCTGTTGTTACGAGGCTATGAAATGTAAAACCAAGTGATAGCCATCAACGCAAGAGACTGTCAAATTCACAGTTTCCACTAAGGGAGGGATCTGAATATGAATATTCTTAATTATTCATAATCAGAATGTTTTAGTACCATTTGTTATCCCAAAACCAAAATATGTATAGAAATATATATAATCACAGAAAATGGGCGTTATCAGAAATGATATAATACAGAAAAAAATTAGTAAATAACACAAAAATCACCATGTCAGGAAAGAAATACTGTACCATGACATTATATATTGAGACCCAGCTGGATCCAGTAGTTAAAGCACTGGGCTAGAAGCCAAGTGAAAGTGAGTTCTAGCTTTGACTTAGGTATGAAAGCTGGCTGGGTGACTTTGGGCCAGTCACTCTGTTTCAGCTCAATTTATTTTACAGTGTTATTATTGTAGGGAAGATAGCAGAAGGAAAGTGGATATGTTCACTGCCTTGAGTTATTTGTAAAAATATTATAGGAAGGAAATGAATGAATGAATGAATGAATATTATGTTCACTAAGTTGCTTATAAAAATAATAAAGGCAGAACATGAATAAATTAAAATTAAATATACAAAACCCCATAACATTATATATACAATTATGCATATACTAGGGGTAGGCAACCTTGGCTCTTTTATGACTCGCAGACTTCAAGTCCCAGTATTCCTGAGCCAGCATGGACTGGAATTATTATTTTATTTTGTAGCTCTCTGGGGTTACAATCCCTTTCTGATCAAACCAATTATTTTACCAGAATTTTGGGAGTGATGATCCCAAGACATCTGTGGCAAACAAGCAGTGGAAGATTGAGTTAGAAGCTGCTCTTTATCTAAACCAAATGTTTATGTGCCATGTTCACTTTCGTCATTACGAATGTTGCTGTTAACTTTGAAAATGAGCAACACTGTGGCTGAAGGGGGGAGGGGGGGTTGCCAGGTGCTTCACTAGTCAAAATAATATTTTGTCCTGTGGGAACCAAGGTCATCAGCTGCTCCTGAGACTGTTGGCTGGGAGTTTTGTGAAAAGCCCGCCAAGAAGATGTATTGGGGAACGTAGTTGCTTGCATAGTTTTAGAGGTGGAATTTATTAACTTTGTATTGGGGAATTGTTACATGTGTCTTCAGACTTGCTTTCACTTTTGATGTGCTGATACTTTGTAACTAATAAACATGTTCTTTGAGGAATTTCCAAGCCTCAGAGTTCTGCTTTATTTGTCTCTGTCTGTCAGAACCATGACAGTTGCCTTGTTACTATCTTGTCATAGTCATGATCAAATGTTAACTATCATGGGATTGTGTAATAAAGTTTACTAATGTTTTACAATAGTAGTGTTATTCTGTTTGTTTTACTATATCATGAATGTCTTACTGTTGTGGCATTCCAGGGTTGTTTTAATGTTTGATTCTTTCTGGTGGATATTTCAATGGTTTATTGTTTGCTATAAATATGTTAATGTTGTTTTTATTATCATTGTTGTAGATGTTGCAAATCCCCCATGAGTCACATTAAATTAGTGGTACACAAATTTAAGAATGAATACTCACATACATCTAAACGCTGTAATCTCACATACAACTTTTTATCCCTTCCTTCAAGCAGGGGATACCCCAAATGACTTATTTTTAAAGCAATGATAAATCATTAAATAAATAGTAACAATAAAAGCAGTGAAATATTTTGTGGGCCATTCTGCTAAACAGATTGTATTCAAAATGTATTTCAGGAAGCAGGAGACCTAGTATTACAATGCACCCTTAATGAAGTGAAATTAAAGAGGAATTTTTATCTAGTATATAACTTAAATGGTGAGTTTTCTTGTCTTTTTCTTGTCTTGTCTGCTAGCTACATTTTAAAAATATTAAGATGACAGAAATAAAAAAAAGGACTTTTGTGATACCTTCTAAGATAGTACAATGCAGTAACTATTAACTTAATTTTGTTCCCTCTTAGTCTCTGTGAGAGAAAGACAGAAAGAGACATATATGAAGGGAGTAGTACAAATACTTATATGTGGCGTTAGGGAACTACTTAGAGTAGACAAATGGAATTATTGTGCATGTGACTGACAGGACTGCGAAAGGTATTTTTATAAAAGGAGAAAAGAGAATGATCTTTTGTGTAAAACTTCTACATATAGCTATATACCTATCTTCAAAATGTTGATGGCCATTTTCTCTTCTGGCTAAAATTATTTCTCATGTCAGCATGAAGGTTAATTAGCGCCAGGAAGATATGCACACGTCTGTACCTTGATCTAACCTGCCTGAAATAAATAAGCACTCATCTATATGTGTGCACAAGCAACTGTGTACATTACCTTCAGGAGCCTCTCATTAAACTGAAACTCACAGGCAAACACACTTTCACTTGCTGAGTTTGCAATGGTATCACCATTGGAGTGGAACAATGTAGAAGGTATATATATATAATTCATGAACTGCAGGATGAAATAGTTTGGTTCCTGTCAAAATAGAATTGCCTTGTCTTTTTGTAATTGGAAGAAACAATGAGCAGTGTAGTCTCAATAATTGATGGCACATCCTTCCATAATCCTGGAACTGCAATTGTTAAGTGGTCAAAGTCTCTCTTATTTCCCCTGCTCCTAGCTAAGCACAACCTGGAATATTCTGCAGTATCGGCTTAGCATTTGATCAACATTAAATATCCTGCTTTCTTTGCAATAGAAACGTAAACAGCAGGACCCCGAGATGCTCTCTCAGATATCCTTTATCATGGTTCAGAATTATGGATTTATTATAATCCTTATAATAATTATGTCAGCTCTTACCAACCACATAGGTAGACCTTGTCTAGGATGATCTGTCCCTCATTACATTCTCAATCCAATTAAAGCTAGGTGATCACGACAAATACCTAGAAGATATTATACTGGTAGACACCTCAAGTACCATGTATTCTGAGAAATGATGCTGCAAAGAGTAGACTTCCTGGAGAGCTGCATTACCAGCTTTACAAATTATTTATAAAGTAATTTATTAGACAGTTTGCTAGCTCCTGTAATATGTTACACTGAAGACTTTCCAAACCAGCAGTTAAGATGGGACAAAGGGCAGCAGATGGTAATCCAAGCAAACCCAGATCGACAAACTCTCTTAACCAGTTACCTGGGGTATATAATTCACTTTGTACAATCATCAAGAGCAAAATATACAAAATATGTGCAGGCATTTGGGAACAACTATGACTATCTATCCACATTTTATGTACTTTGGGGAAAGGAGGTCTACATTCATATGTATCATTCCAATCTAGATTTATTCAGGTGCTTCAGTAATGGAGTGGCACTTTTAATGATTAATTTAATAGTTATTTAAAACAGATTTCATACTGCTGTTGACCCGAACGCTAGCCATAATGCATACAATACATCCCAATCAGGATTGTAGGTCAATGTCAGAGAACCAATGATCCTACACACAGTCCTTAGCATCTCTAGGGCAAACTGAAAAGACCATCAAATAAAATCCTATCAATTAGTATGGAAAACACCAAGCTACTGTATATGGGCTAGAGAGCTGCCTCAGTAAAAATAGTTCTGTCATGACATGTACTGTTCACATATTTTGAAGTGAAAGAGTGTGGTCAACTTTCTGATTTGTTTAGCAGCAAAGCTTGAAAAGTCAAAAGATGGAATGTGCAAACTTTGTTGTTGTTTTTTTTCATTTCTCCACTTACCTTGTTTCTGAAGGAAACAGTTGCAGGGCTGGAAAACTTGTAGGTTCAGAACCCTTGTCAAAATGCCATGGCAAAAGGGGTATCTTCAAAAACTTTGTAAATTCTAAAATCTTAAAAAGTTTCCTAAGAAACAGCACAAAATCTAAAATAGATTTGGAATAATGAATTTTAAAAAGGACCTCTACCCCATCTCAAAATCTCAACTACAGTTTTTTTTTAACTGTAGTCAACTAACTTTTTAAGGTAAAGTTCAATAAATAATAATACTCTTAAGTTAGCATGAAATTAGTATTTATCCTATGATTTGAAATCCAATCATTCTAATAGCAATAGCACATAGACTTTACAGCCCTCTCTAAGGGGTTTACAATGTTAGCATTATTGCTTCCAACAATCTGGGTCCTCATTTTACTGACCTCAGAAGGATGGAAGGCTGAGTCAACCTTGAGCTGGTCAGGATTGAAGGAATCAATGTAAGAAGAGTTAGCCTGCAATACTACTCCATTCTAATCAATGAACCACCACAGCTCTCAATAGCATAAATTTCACCTTAATGGTAATACCCAGATCATATTCCCTAATGATAAGACAGAAGAATATGTGGATGTTTGGTAGCTTAGGCTTTACCTATCTGACTTCAGAGAAGTGGGCTTCATCTCCACTGCCTGTATAATACGCTCTAAAATATCATTGTAATAATTGCATGCTATCTGACTCCTAATCTGCCCAGCAGTGCATTGTTCCTTTAGCTTTTCAACACAGGAAAAGTCTGGAAAGAAAAGTATAATCCACATGGATTCATTTCACACACTTCTGAACAGCATCTTCATATGTTCTGAAATCTCACTTCACAAGTTCTCAGGGTCCTTAAATTCCAAAAGAACGCTAATATTCTGGAAGATCTATTCCCAATTTCCATTATTTTCTACCGACTAACTCCTCCTGTTTCTCTGTTATAACTGCAGATTTAAAAATAATATCAGGGGAAAATTAGAAACAGTGGAGTCCTTGGTGTTCTCTGACATTTCATCACTAAATTAGATAACAGGCATTTCATTACTAAATTAGATAATATCAATGCACTGATGGTGCTACATAGTTTGGTAATGAAACGTCTGCAAGAAAACAGTGAAGCTCAGGGTAAACCAAGGTCCTGAGCTGCAAATATTCTCTTCTAAAATTAAAATTCAAATCCAAGAAGGTAGGACGAGATATTTTTCCCTGTTATTTCAAATTTAAAGCATTAAATTGCTCAGGACTGGGACTTAAAAGGATGATTTATTTTCCATGTTCCTCCAGGACAGCTGCACCGACTGAAGGTTAACTTATAGCTAACCACTTTGGGAAGGAAAGTATATTTTAATATTTTTTGCTATTTCCCAAGATACGCAGAAATTAGGAACTAAGTGAAATTCAACTCTCTCATGAATACTTTTGAGCCTAGATTGTTTACTTGACTGAAATCCATTTACACCTGTGCCAATTCTCACTATGGGTTGGATAAGGGTAACGAGGGGCATGACTGCACACTCAGAAACCTTATTACTGGAGGATCAGATAGCAAGCACAGCATGAGTTATATATCCCAGGAAAAGTGTATTAGTGCGGTAGATGAGGATAAAATAGCTTTGAAATTTGCTTTCTGTGGAGAATACTTAAAATAGAAATTAGTAAAATGCATACACATTTTGTGTAAGTGCATTTTTGAAAAACAAAATATGAGCAAAAACTATTGATCTGAGCTGAATTTTTCTATAGGAAGTCCCTCCATGTTTACTTCACATTTTGAAGAGGGTGAGGGTCCCCCCACCAAAGGGGATTCTGCCTTGATGAAGCATGGATAGTTGTAAACAGTCACAGTAGCAGATTTTCATTTTGAAGATGGTTATTGTTATTTTAAGGGGGAAATTAATGACACAACAGAGGGAACATAGAGACATTGGGACCTCAAATAGCTGAAAGAAAATGTCAACCTGTAACACTTTTCTCAGCGTTTTGCAATCCAAGCAGATATTAGAAATGGAGAAATCACTGTATCTCTTTATATAAATACAAAAGAAATAAAAGTTGATTGATAAACATTTCTTAAAATATATGAACTCTTTTCCCTACTGGATTTGAAAACTTATACAAATATACAGTTTAAAAGCATGCAACATATTTTAGCACAATAACAGAATCAGAAGGGATATTGTTGATCTAGTCCAACCCCCTGGTCATGCAGGAGACCCTGGTCTATGCCATTTCTGACAAATGGCTGTCTAGTATCTTCTTAAAAATCTTTAGTGATGGAACACACAAAAGGCAAGCCATTCCACTGGTTGATTGCTGTCACTGTCAGGAAATTTCTCCTTAGTTCTAGTTTGGATCTTTCCTTGATTAGTTTCCATCCATTGTTTCTTGTCTTACCTTCAGGTGCTTTGGAAAATAAATTGACCACCCTCTGCTTTGTGGCTGCCCTTCAAATATTGGAACACTGCTATCATGTCACTCCGGGTCCTTCTTTTCATTAGATTAGCCATATCCAATTCCTTCAAACATTTTTCGTATGTTTTAGCTTCCAGGCCCCTAATCATTTTTGTTGAGTCATCTCCGGACTCTTTCTAAAGTCTCAACATCTTTTTTATAATGGGGATGACTACAACTAGATGCAGTGTTCCAGATGTGGTCTTACCAAGGCTTTGTAGATTGGTACTGGTACTTCACATGATTTTGATTGTATCCCTCTGTTAATAAAACCTAGAATTGCATTGACTTTTTGGCTGCTGTTGGATACTGCTGGCTCATATTTACATGATTGTCCACTGGGCCTTTTCTTCTTCTTGATAACAATAGTTTTGCTTAGCTGCATGCTGAATTACTCAAATACAAGATTTTGAAAGTTTCACAAGTACAGAATACATGCTAGCAACCTGATTGGTTCATGCCGACAAAGCCACGTTCTCAAAGACTGACATGGGATTAAGAGGATGGTGCATTCTTTTAAAGTTTGAGATATAGTATCTGAAGGAATGCCATTTCTTAGCTCCAAGTGTCAAGCATCAAGTTTCTTAAGGATGGTCTTCCTGAAAGGTCATCAAATAACAGCTACAAAAATTGAGATAACCAACAAATAGGGCCACCCATTTCTAATCTTTTTATCTACAGCAGAATCACATTATCTGCATATAGAATCTTTTCTCTGTTGGTCATCTAGAAATGGAATGTTGCACCAATACTGTTGCAATGTTTTCCTTTTTGTATCAGATTTCAGTCTTTTAATTTTCTTCTGCTATTTGAATGTGGATGGTAGCTACGATCGATTGCAGCAACCAATATATTACATTTTTAGACACATGCCAAGTTCCAAGCTCCAAAAGTTTACAAACAAATGTTGATGGAAAGATAACATCTAGGGAGATGAAGGGAAAAATAGAGCAGGATTGTAAAGTTGTGTTGGCTAAAAAGGATGAAGGAAGGCATTGCTCCTAGGTGAAAGTGAAATGATAGAAAAATATTGAATAAGCTAGGGAAAGTGCAGAATGAAAAGTTATCTTTATGATGAATAAGATTACCCTAGGCCAAAGTCAAGCTATGATGTAGTGAGCTTTCAAATCATTGACAAAATGCTAAATTAACCCTCAGAGACATTATACCTAATTGGACTTTAGTACAATTTTAAAATGCTATCAATCACTTCAATTTTTTTTTGTTAAACTTTATATTTAGTTAAATGTTGTCTAATCTTGCACTGCACCCAAAGGCATTGTTATAAGATAAGGTGGCCATATAAATCATTTTAATAAATAAATATTTTAAGATTACTTCGCTCTTACATTTTTACATATAATAAACAAACCTAAATCTATGGTGGTGGCAAAGTGGTTAGAATGCAATATTTCAAGCTAACTCTGCCCACTGTCAAGAGTTTGATCCTGATTGGCTCAAGATTGACTTAGCCTTCCATCCTTCTAAGGCAGACATGTCAAACACAAGGCCCAGGGGCCGGATCCGGCCCGCAAAGTTTCATGTGGCCCGCGAAGCCATCCTGGAAACAGTGAGGGAACAGCCCCCACTGCCTTGGCCCTGGCCCAGAGACCCTCAGATCTGTCCCACTCCTGCCCAGACCCCCATAGGCACCCTTGATGCAAACGATGTAGAGCTGGCCACGTCCACCCAGTAGGCCATACGCACTCTAGCCACGCCTACCCAGTAGGCCATGCCCACCCTGGCCACGCCCACCCGGCCCCCTGAGGGCAACTGCAATGCTGATGCGGCCCTCAATGAAATTGAGTTTGACACCCCTGTTCTAAGGTCACTAAAATGAGGACCCAAGTTGTTGGCGACAATATGGTCATGTTGTAAACCACTCAGAGAGTGCTATAAAGCACTATGGAGTGATATATAAGTCTAAGTGCGATTGCTATTTTGGATCAAACTTGGTTTATACATTGTTAAAAAGAACAAATAAGATAGAGATATGCAATATACAGTACAAATTCTAATTGTATTGTCATCACTAGCTCTTTGTTTTGGATACAGAATGGAATTCCATTAATAAATGGAATTAATTAATTGTGAAAAAATCACTGATTATCCTTGGATTGTTTCCACCAGAAATTAGGAAAATGTTAGACTGAAATTTGCATACCTTGCATACATTATTCAAATTTGCATCATAATAGTTCTTGGTTCTTCCAAAGCACATTGCTTTTCCTATAAATCACATAATTATCTACATGGGGTACCCCACAAGATTATCAGTTGTACATAAAATAAAATAAAATAAAAATGTGCTATCATAAGAACAAATTTTATACTGAAAGGATTAACAGATAATAATTTGTATCTTCTAAACTTTTTTGTCACTCTTAAATGTCTCCCCAAAGTTCATAAAAATTTTAAAAAGTATTCCAAATGACACAGCTAAGGTAGATTAATCAATAAGAATGCACTAAGTATAGAGTATACATCTCTATGCTGTGGTGTGTCACTCCAAATATCTTTAATTTTTAATTGGGTTGTAAAGAATGTGAACATTCAAATGCTGTATTTAGAAAAATAAAAAAGGGAAAAATCAATAAGTTTCCTTTAAATATATGTTCCAGAGGGTAAATGTCTTCTGAAGTGTAATAAATGGTACTGAAAATTACTGCTACTTCTAAAATACATTTCCTCAATTTTCCTCACATAACATTCAGCTGAAAGCACGTTATTGCTCTTTTATTAAATGGACTAAATGAAAAATAAATTGAAGGCTTTTTAATGGAAATTTAAATATATTTAAGATCACAGTTAGATATGCAGATTTTAATGGCAGGATGCTAAATAACTTTGCATTGGCAGTGTATAATATGCAGAACAATTTTTAAAATAATCAAGGGGCATGATGGGACAACCATTTCATTTCCCATGAAACAGATGTGATATCAGGGGTCCAGAACGCTTTGCTATCTTGCCAATTAGTTAGTCCAGACTGAATGTTTACATCGAAGATATTGGCATGTGGCTGTGCTGTCTTAAACTTGAAAGATGAAAAATGTAACGAATGCTGTTGCACCATTTGTTGTCTGTACAAACACATGCTGCCTGCAATCTCATACAATAACTTGAGTTAACAAGTTAGCCTTATACAGTATAACAAGGAGGCTTTTTAAATTATTCCCACAATAATTTATGAGAAATTGAAAACTAATGCAGAGAGAACCATTTTTAAAATAATCAAGGGGCAGAATGCTATCTTGCTATCTTGCCAGGGGTCCAGAATGCTATCTTGCTATCTTGCCAATTAGTTAGTCCAAACTGAATGTTTACATATACATATGTAAAGTGCTGGTGATGACCTATAAAGCCCTAAATGGCGAGGGTCTGGGATATTTGAGGGAACACCTGCTGCCAGCATCAAGCTCCCTTCGTCCAGTGCGCTCCCACAGGGAGAGTCTTCTCAGGGTGCCGACGGTTAAAGATTGCCGGCGGGTAACACCCAGGGGTAGGGCCTTCTCAGTGGGCACGCCTGCCCTTTGGAACCAGCTGCCTGCAGAGCTTAGGACTGCCCCAGACCTCCGTTCATTCCGCCGGGACCTGAAGACCTGGCTCTTTGAGCTTTCCGGCCCAGGCTGAGAATTTTTAATTTTTAATTTTAACTGGGTTTTTATTTTCTCTCAGGGTTTCATTTAATCTTTTTTAATTTGTTTTAACTTTTGTATTGATTTTCTTTTAAATATCCTGTAAACCGCCCTGAGTCCTTCGGGAAAGGACGGAATATAAATCTAAATAAATAAATAAATAAATATCTCACTGAGAGATCTCAGTGAAAGCAAAGGAAAGATTCTGATAACTATGAGATTTCTTATTGCAGTGGAGAATATAATTCCACATAAAACTAGCACTACCAAACTGGATTAAGATAAGGACACTAAAACAAACAAACAAAAAAAACACCAGGGGGAGGAGCTAAGATATTTAGTAGTAAGAGTCTAATGCAAGTACTAAGCAAATTACAAAATTCACTAGGAGATCATGTTTCAATTGTTATAAATTCATTCCCCCCCCCCCGCCTCCAGGTTACTGAATAAGTCACAGGAGGTTAAATTACAAATCCTTAACCAAAACGGAATATTCTATCTTAGTACAATTTATAAAATTCTCTATTTTTAGTCTTGAGATAGTTTGAATAAAATGTAAGACAATGTAAATTGGAGGTAGTTATGTTTCAAGAAGATCACTGCTTTGAAGATCTGAAAACTTAAGATTACTGTAGTACAGGAAAGACCACTAAGTGAGGGAAGGACAAAAATAAAAGGGGAAAAGGAAGATATAACTTCATTTATGAACTATTCAGATGCACTCAAGTCAATTATAATTGGGTTGTTTGGTCCCCATGTAAGCAGAAATTTTGATTAGCACAGCCTTGTTGTAAATGTACATTTTTGACATAGCTGGCATATTAGATCACAACATTAAAGTTCACATGCATAAAAGGAATGCACATGGAAATGGGAATCCTAGGAAGGATCCTTTACAATAAAGAAAAAGGAAAGAGAAGTCTAAAGTAATTGAAAAATATCACTCAGCATTCCTTATCACACAACCAATTTTCACACAGTTATACAAGTAGAAAGATTTGTGAAAAAAAGAAAGGACCAAAACTCTAATGGCTAAGGAAGCCACAAATGCTGAAGCAAGCAAACAAGTGGAATCAATGATCATAGTAAAAAATAGAAAGCTAGCAAGTAGACCAACTCTTTAAGCTTCTGGAGAAGAAAAGGACTTTAGATCACCCACAAGTGTTGAGACAGCTGCTCCTTGCAAGGAGATCACAAGATATATATATATATATAGCCTGACAGGTCTATAGCTCTGTAGAATTTGGACTAAAATATCATATTAAAAAGGGATGTGGTGGCTCAGTGGGTTGGGATGCTGAGCTTGTCGATCAGAAGGTCAGCAGTTTGGTGGGTCGAATCCCGAGTGCCGTGTAACAGAGTGAGCGCCTGTTACTCGTCCCAGCTTCTGCCAACTTAGCAGTTCAAAAGCACGTAAAAGTCCAAGTAGAAAAATAGGGACCACTACGGTGGGAAGGTAACAGCGTTCTGTGCATCTTTGGTGTCTAGTCATGCCGGCCACATGACCACGGAGATGTCCTCGGACAAGCACTGGGTCTTTGGCTTTGAAACAGAGATGAGCACCAGCCCCTAGAGTTGGAAACGACTAGCACACATGTGTGGGGGAACCTTTACCTTTATATCATATTAAATGATATGATAACCTACAATGATCTTTAAAGGACAAGTCCTAGTCTGAAGGTCCACTTGGATCCAGCATTGACACCAGACAATCACATATTTAAGTCAGGAGTCTTTTTATCAGCTTTGTTTAAAGAACTAATTGAATCTATTCTTATAGAAGAGAAATACATTTATTGTAAACCTCAAAGCTGAATATCAAATTATTTGAAAACCACAGTTTTCACAGTGGTTTCAAAACCACAAAGGCTTAAGTTAAAGGCAAAAATTATCTACATCCATGTAGTTTGCCCCATGTTCTTAGGTCTCCAATAGTTTTACCTCCTGGATATATGGTCACAAGACTTTATGCCTAAATTGCCAAACTGTAACATGAATATGAATGGAAAAGCAAATAGAAAGGAAATATATAGTGACCAGGAAAGCACTATGGAAACAGGACACAATGAAAAGTCACCTGTTAAAAATTAGTAGCTTTCTGTCAACTATCAGTATAGATAATTAGGAAAATTTTGTTTAGGAAAACCCTTAATGTACATAATTTTTAAAAAAATCACTATATTAAACTTCATGAGCAAAAGAAGTTAACAATGAAGTCCAGAAAAAGTTTGTTGTAAAGGCAACATAAGCCAAAAATGTGTTTTGATTTGTGTGTTACACAACATTTGATAATATTAGACCATGTCAGTACATAATACTTATATAGTGGGACTACTGTATTCATTTTTAATAATAATGCCTATTAGGCATTATTTTGAAATGAGGAATAATATTTAGCTTGATTTTTACTTATGCCAATCATGTTCTGGAGACTTGAATGTTAGGGTCAGCTCAGTATCCTGCTGGTAATGGTATATTATCTCCAATTTAAAGAGAAGCTGGGTAATCATTTGGCTGTGATGCTGAAGATCGTTTTAATCAACAGTGGGTTGGAAATGGACACAAGAGTCCTGACATGATCACCAAGTCTTTAAAAAGTCTTTAAAATGCAGGCAGTTTAAAAAAAAAAGAAATGAAATGTGTTTGATGCAAATACTCCTGAATATGATACCAAAGAATCAGCAATCCTACAATAAGGCTTCTCTCCCCACCCTTCCATGCTGTATTTTCAAGGGTTTTTAAAGCTATAAAATGACTCCATAAAAATCTCTTTAATTTTCTTCTTTTGGCAAAGAAATAGGGAGAGCACTACAGAATCAATGAATTTTAAAAAGTACCTGGATTCCTATGAAGAGTCCTGTAATGCCAAGAACTAAACTTCAAACAAAATAACATCACTATTGTACAACTACCATATTTTCCGGCGTATAAGACAACCCGGCGTATAAGACGACCCCCTACTTTTAAGAAGATTTTCAAGGTTTTTCGTCTTATACGCCAGAAAATACTTGAATGAAAATGAATGAAAATGAATGAAATGAATGAAAATACTTACATGCCCTGCCCTCCCTGTCCGTTGCAGAGGAGGCGAAGGCCCGACTGGCCCCGCCAGCCCTCCCGCTGCTCCCGCGCTTCTGCTGGCCCCCGAGGCACAGCGTTTCCCGGGCGGCAGGCAGCGCCATGGCCGGCGCCCCTCCTGCTTCCCCCCCCCAGGCCTTGAACTTTTCCCATTCAGTGCAGGGCGGGGCAGCTCCGCCCGCCGCCTCTTTTTTACAATGCATGTGCTGCTTCCCTCTGTCAGCCGAGGTGCGCTCGGCCCGGCCTCCGGTCCCTCTTCCCGGCCGGCTTCCCGCCCTGCCCCACATGGAGCTGGACTGGGCGTGCAGCCTCTCGGTGTGGCTGCTTTTCCTGGGCAGCCTGGCGGTGCGGCTCCTGCGCTCGGACGTGTTGCTGAGCCGGCGGCTGCTGCTGCACGTGAGGCTGCTGGCCGTCCTGCAGGCGCTGGGCCAGGCCGTCCTGCCGCTGCCCCTCAGCGCCGTGCTCACAGTGGCTGCCTGCTGGCTTGTCTCGGCCAGCACCGGCCGGCGTAAGCACATCCCCGTGGGGGAAAGAGCGGTGCTGGTGACTCCGGCGGGTGCGAGGCCCTCCCCTTGGGCCAAGAGCCGACGGGCAGTGCCGCCTTCGTGTGGGGAGAGCCACCCGATGCTCCCGCCCAGCCGTGTCCCGGAGCCACGCCGGAAATAGCTCGGTTGCGCGGGGCGGCCCGGCTTTGCAAGAACGGGGACGCTCGACTGATTTGTTTTTTTTTTCCGGCGTATAAGACGACCCGGAGTATAAGACGACCCCCCAACTTTTAAGAAAATTTTCAGGGGTTAAAAAGTCGTCTTATACGCCGGAAAATACGGTACAAGTTTTTCAATTGAAGAAAAACTATTTATGTATTAAAAGCAAAATACCAATCACTTTGATGGAGAAAGGTTTATATAGATTGGAAAGTTAAGAAAGTTTGGTGAATTGACTTTGGCATCTCTAAAGTCTTTTGCTGTTGGTTTGGGTCTGTTGAGTTGTTTTGGCTTTTGCTATGATGAAGGCAGTGAAGTAAGTTTGTGACTTCTTCAGCTAATGTGTCCTTCCTTCTTTCTGCCTCCCTTTCCCCCTTCCATTAAAGTGTGTTTTTACTGTGTATTGTATTCTGTATAACTACGTGGACATTTCTTTGCTGTATGTTAATTTTAGTTGCTGATTGCCTGTAGTAAAATACACGGGTTTTATCATAAGAGTTTTCTCATACCTGGTTTTTGTTCTTATATTTTGTTTAGTTGCAAGCTACCATGAATCAGAATAATGGAGCAGCAGTTATTTTTTATTTATTTGTTTTAGAGAATTTATATAGCCATCTACTCGCTCACAGCGACTTTAGACGGCTGACAGACAAGATGTATACATATGATACAGACAATGTATATGTAAAATATAATACTAACAATAACTATACAGATGGCTCATGCCAATCAGCTGCAGAGAAAAATACACACATAAATCTCACACAGAAGTCAGGATCTAACCCTATTTAAATTCTAAATTTCCATTTGTCCTCAGAGTTCCTATCTTTTGTGCTGTTCTATAAATAGAAACAATTGTGTTGTTAGTGAAATAGTCAAATACATAAAAAAAACAACAATTCTGCTGATGAACAAGTAAAGGACTACTGTGCAAAGATATAACTACAGGGAAATAATGGGAGAGTATTCTGATTTTGACATTTAGCTTAGTTATAAACCATCAGAGAAGAACCAGGAGACTGAGCGTTCAATGGATGATTCATTTCTGTGAAGCGAATTTAACCTCCACCAAGCTACACATTCCTAATTAGAGTCCAGAGGAAAGAATCAATTTATATTCCAACCTCTGCTGTTAGCTCTGTATGTGCTTCCCTTATTAGATCTGATTACAATTCCCATTCATTAAAGTAGCTTCATTAGTTAATCAGTTTTCTTTCTTCTTCTTCTTTTTTTCCCCCTTTAAGCGAAGAGGAGAGATAAATGGCCTCTCACGGACAACTGAAAGACCATTAACAGATCAGGATAA
The DNA here is from genome assembly GCA_024449315.1 of Daboia siamensis. Classification (NCBI taxonomy): domain Eukaryota; kingdom Metazoa; phylum Chordata; class Lepidosauria; order Squamata; family Viperidae; genus Daboia; species Daboia siamensis. The sequence goes on along the minus strand of JAKJMR010000026.1, from coordinate 853,544 downwards.
ACTTGCTGAGAAACAGAGGGTGAAAAGTGTGTAAATTTGTTAACAATTCAAATAAAATATTGCTGCAGCCTGGGAAAACAATTAGTCTAATGCACTCTTGGCTTACATAAAATCAGTCAATAGCCGTAATGTCAACTTTAATGAAGCAGATATCAACATCAAAAAATTACACCTCAAAATGTTTAGATGTTTCAATATAAAAAGCTGGTGAAAATATGACAAGACTGAAAAAAAAAAAATAAAGGAAAAGTTCAGTCCTTAATTCATCTGATTATATAGCTAGTAACACTAATCGTCTAGTAGTTAATGCACTGTTTTTGTATCATTATGGAAGTGTTGGAAATATGTGAAATCATAGCCTGGGCAATATATACACATGGCGGTCAATTGTACACCTTTCTTCTCAATTATTCTTTTTTCTCCAATAAACATGGGTTTTATTATTGCTTTTAACGTACTGTATTTATTGTGGTTTGTATTGGGCATTATGTTTAATCTTTTTTTAATTTTTGTATCTTTGTATTTTTGTATATATTGCCCTGTTCACCACCCTGAGTCCTTCAGGAGAAGGGCAGTATGCAAATAAAATAATAATAATAATAATAATAATAATAATAATAATAATAATAATAA
>JAKJMR010000026.1:830644-852901 GCA_024449315.1 Daboia siamensis | reverse complement strand
ATAATAATAATAATAATAATAATAATAATAATAATAATAATAATAATTTGACTGATTTCTATTTGGAGAACGAAACTTTACTTATATTAGTTCTCTGAGCAATAAAATAGATAACATGGGCAATTATTTTAACCCAAAACACAAATAGGAATTCTATATTAATAAAATTATCTATATGTTCACAAGGCATATATTCAGGCCTTTTTTTCTCATAGAACGCTCAGAACAGAGTTTCGGCACCTTTTTTGGATGGAACCTTGTAGGGTAGGCAAGGCGGGTTGTATGACATATGTGAGTTCCGGCACCTTTTTCTTTTACAAAAAAAGCACTGCATATATTTATATATACACTTATGTAACATGAACCAGATGGCATCTCTAACTGATTCTGAATACCTGACCAGTACTAGCCTGGGTTAAAGTCAAAACAAAACAAAAATACAAAAGGATGTGATGGCAAATCATATTTATGTTAGATTTGTGTTATCAAGAAAACTAGAAGGATGCCTCCAGATTCAAGTCCGGCTCACTCCTCAAGCGGGAAAACCTAGACCATTTCAGACCAATGGTTGTGAAAGCTCTTCTTAAAATCCTCCAGTGTTGGACCACCCACTTCTGCAGGTACTTGCAGGTGGTATTCACGGAGCCTCCTTTCATTTTATCCCTACAATATTTCTGGGATGTTGGCTTGGCTAAGGAAGGATCATTGGAGAAAATCACTAACCCACGGCTGAGATAGATTTGATGGTGGATTTTCCTTGCCCAGTTTAACTCTTACACCACAGCGACTCTTTTGTCTTCAGCATCATAGAATTTCCAATCCATCCTGTACATACGCAGTTTCTCCTCCAATATTTCTCAAGAGCAGTGATTCACTCTTTGAGCATTCTATTTTTAGGGTCAGTTGCATCTTCTGGTCTGAGCCAGAAATTCAGATCCAATCTGGGTTAATCACTGGGACCAGAGGTTTAGTTTTCTGAGTTTTTGGACTTGTGCTGGGAACCATCCCCAGGGAACTTGTCTGAGATGGTATAGGTTCTCTTGCCTGAGCAAGGCGCTAGACTAGAAGACCCCCAAGGTCCTACCTATTCTATTCTATTCTATTCTATTCTATTCTATTCTATTCTATTCTATTCTATTCTATTCTGTTCTGTTCTGTTCTGTTCTGTTCTGTTCTGTTCTGTTCTGTTCTATTCTCTCTATTTGTGTGCACTGGGCTGTTCTGTGTGTAGCATTTATGTGGAGCCTGGTTGTGTGTGGCTCTTAGTTGTTAATTTGGTACCTGGTAAGCTGATTTATCACCAGCTTACCAGGTACTTTGGAGCTTAGGGTTCAGCAGCACAAGGAAACAACTAACAATTTAATAGCCAGCCATAAATACTCCGATTAACAACTAAAAACCACATGCACCCAGGCTCTAAATAAAAACTATGCAAAGAACAGCCCAGTGCACACACATAGAGAGAAAAGTTCCCTAAGAATGGGCTCCAGTATGAGTCTGAAAGCTTGGAAGACTAAACTTCTGGTCCCAGTGATTGGATCCTGCAACATTATCCCCGGAACATGTATATTTGCCTTCACTTGTCAGAAACTCAGACTTCATAAAAGCAGAGCTTCATGTGGTGGTGCTAAAGAGCATGCCAACTCCATCTCAGATAAAATACCACTCAGATGTCACATATGTTTTATGCAAAGCCTTTTCAATTTATTTCCAGTTGTGATCACAAAGAATTTGTCTGGCTTTGTATCCTATAAATAGAAAAAGAGGTCACATACTTATATTTTTGCACTGAACACCCATTATGCATACATGAAATAACAACAATAATTAAATTATGTCTCAATCTCTTTTCCTCAAGGGCTCAGGATTTAACTCAGGTGTGTGTGTTTTTTTAGTTCCACAACATTGAACATTTCTTTCTTACTGACTTGATTCTCCTACTCAAATATGGGTTTAAGTTAAACTTTAAGGAAAGAAGAAGTAGCAGCACTTATGAGAATTCAATTATTTTCCTTGGATTTTTTATAGTAAAGCCCTTACAAATCACTTCTTTATTCCTGCCTGTTTTTCATTTTTGAAACAATATCCACATAAACTTAAAGCTCAGACAACTGCTATTAATAAGAACTTCATCACTGTTTAAACAGGCTGAATATAATTTAATAGTCTATAAATCCATATTAAGACTTTTGACATAATATTAAACACTTCGCTTAACTTTGCTGAAAGGGTTATTTACTAGGAAATAGACTGGAAAAAAGATTCACACACAGCTGGTGTGGCATCTATTAGCTGTAACCTTCTACATTATGCCATTATCAAATACTGGAAAAACAATCATAGCTGTTTCCAAATTAATTATCAGCATTTTTTCAACACATTAGATGGACTGTTTTTCTCACTTATGATCATATGCAAACATTTCCCAAAAACTAAGTTAGACTTTTGACCCACAGGTGTTTAATTATCTTTTTTCTTTATTTCCCCACCAAATCATCAGTAAAGGTAAAGGTAAAGGTAAAGGTTCTCCCGCACATGTGTGCTAGTCGTTTCCAACTCTAGGGGCTGGTACTCATCTCCGTTTCAAAGCTGAAGAGCCTCAAAGATTTGGAAATTCTCCTGTTAAATATTATATATACCTTTTAAAAACTCCCTTTCTGTGACACTGTAATCTCTTAATATGGGAGTAGAATGGGGGCAAGTGGATCCACTAGCCTTATTATTTTTAGTAGTACTTCACACTGGTGAAGCAGGCACAGCAGCGCCTGCATTTTCTGCGTCTCATGAGAAAAGCACATCTTTCTTCTCCTGTCCTGACCACTTTCTATAGAGGGATGATCGAGAGCATCCTGTCATATTGCATTACAGTCCTGCTTCAGACAGGGTGCAGAGTGGTGAGGATGGCAGAAAAGATTATTGGCAGTTTATTTCCTTCTATCCAAGACATAATATATAAGTATTGCTTGAGCAGGGTCCACAGAATTGCCCGGGACACTACACATCCTTTTCATGACCTGTTTTCCTTGTTAGCTTCTGGGAAGAGGCTTCGTGGTATCCGAAGCAGAACATCCAGATTCAGCCACAGTTTTGTTCTGTACAGTATTAACCTTGTAACTCTCAAGCTTCTGCTTTCCTCTATGTATTCAAGACAGAAGTGATTAATATTTATATGTAAGGATGTAGGCAGTGGTGGGCTTCAAATAGGTGAACAACCAGTTCTCTGTGTGGATGCCATTTCTGGAAGACCATTCTGGGTCTGGGCAACAAAAAATTAGCTACCGGTTCTGCCAAAGTGGTGAGAACTGGCTGAATCCCATCACTGGGAGTAGGTATATACATATGCTATATATAGCATGTTTATATGTGTATTATGTACGTGTACACTTTTGAGAGTAGGAAACAGAATTTCATTTTTAATGTGTGCCAGTATGCCCACAGTAAAAAATGACAGTAAAGGCTATCTTAGTAGTAACAATAATAGCAATAATTGTCTGTCCCACAGAGTACATTTTCTAGGCAATGCATCTATATAAAACAGATACAAATAGAAAAATGCTAGAGCCAAATGTGGCAAAATCTGTGGTTTATCTACATGAGAAGGAATGATTGAAAGTAGGGTACAAGTAGGCCTCAATTTTTGACCACAATGCAGCCCAAAGTTTCTGTTGCTAAGTGAGACTGTTGTTAAGTAAGTTGCATCCCATTTTACCACCTTTCTTGACACAGTTGTTAAGTGAATCACTACAGTTGTTAGGTAAGTGATGCTTACTGGGTCCCCATTAGCTTTGTTTGTCAATAGGTCTCAAAAGGTGTTCACATGAGCCTGGGACACTGCTCACCATCATAAATACGTGCCAGTTGTCAAGCACCTGACTTTTGATCACCTCACCATGGGGATGCGGCAGCAGTCATAAGTGTGAAAAAACAGTCATAAGTCATGTTTTTCACTGCTGTTGCAACTTTGAATGGTCACTAAATGAAAGCTTGTAAGTGGAAGACTATCTGTACCTGCAGCTATTCTACAACCCACAGATTCTACCTCCCTGGTTTAAATCAGAAAATTGGCTAGGGAAACACTGGCCAACTTTGAGGGAGCAGAGTCACTACTTATATCCATCCTTCGCATAACTTTGGCTGATTGTAGGAAAAGAACCTACTTACCTCTAGCTGGGAAACTGGATCATAGTACTCTCAGTACTGTGCAAAGAGAGTACATATGCTGAATTGTAGGCATATAGACCAGGGGTAGGCAACCTTGATTCTTTTATGACTCATGGACTTCAACTCCCAAAGTTCCTGAGCCAGCCATGCTGAGGGGAAACTGAACCATGCTGGCTCAGGAATTCTGGGAGTTGAAGTCCACGAGTCATAAAAGAGCCAAGGTTGCCTACCTTTGATATAGACTGTTCTAAAAATATCTCTGCAGATGACAGTTTGATACCCAGTGGATGCTTACATACACAACTTAGCATTCATTCTTTACAAAGTCAAATTTTGTAACAACTCCCCTTCCCCAAGAACAGAATACTGACAGTCCTCAATTTACAGTCACAACTGAGCCCCAAATTTTTCTTGCTAGGTGTAACATTTATTAAGAGAGTTTTGACCCATCTTACCACCTTTCTTGCTGCAGTGAATCATTGCAGTGGTTAAGTTAGTAACATGGTCCTTAAGTGAATCTGGCTTCCCCACTGAATTTGCTTGTCAGAAGGCTGCAATAGGTAGGATCACAGGACCCTGGAATCCTGCCACCCTCATAAATGTGAACCAGATTCCAAGCATCCCAACACCGTGGGAAAGCTTTCATAGTCGTAAGTGTGGGAAATGGTCATAAGTCACTTATGCCGCTGTAACTTTGAACAGTCACTAAACAAACTGTTAAGTTGAGGACTACCTATATATAGAAAATTAGAAACATCATGAGAAGGAGTTTTATAGAATTAAAATCAAATGGCTCATCAGCATGACCGTCATGATAGGCCTTACAGCAGGCGTCTCCAAACTTGGCCTTTTTATGACTTGTGGACTTCATCTCCCAGAATTCTTAACAAAAAAATTAACCTGACTGAGTCTATTCCATCTTTCCAATCTGATCATTTTTAGATAAATTAGCAGTATGTTTCCCAGAATTTCAAGCCAATACAGAAATTGGTCTAAATCTGAAATAGATTTCTATGGAAATTCTCAGTCATCCTGGTCATGGTTGTCCCAAATCTGCTTTTGAAAAGGCAACTGGACTGTCTTTGTTTTTTCTTTTATGACTTGTGGACTTCAACTCCCAGAATTCCTCAGCCAGCGTGCCTGGCTGAGGAATTCTGCGAGTTGAAGTCCACAAGTCATAAAAGGGCCAAGTTTGAAGACCCCTGCCTTACCGCAATGCCAAGATAATCTCTACAGATATATATATATATATACAGTCCTCAAACTGACGATCATTCAGAATATTGTCACTGCTTTTATTATTTATACTTCAAAAAATTCAGTCAAAGTTACGTAGTAAAACAAAGACCTCTAAGAAAATGACAGGATGTGATTACAGCTCAATGCACAATTACCTGAAAATATGCTTCATTAAACTTAGTGGTGCTCACTTCTGACTACATATATTGCTATTGTAAAATACATTAAACATTAACAAAATTATGCCTAGCTAGTTGGAATGTCTCCTTTAGCTTTTAATTTAAAAAAAAATAACATTTTTTTGCAAAAAGTGTGGCTGCTTCAAACATTGCATGGTCATATGCATCAACAGAGGGATAGAATCAAGATCAAGTAAAGTAATAATTCCACTTTACAATGCTTTGTTAAGGCCACACCTAGAATACTGCATCCAATTTTGGTCACCACAATGTAAAAAAGATGTCGAGACTCTAGAAAGGGTACAGAGAAGAGCAACAAAGATGATTAGGGGGCTGGAGACTAAAACATATAGGGAACGGTTGCTGGAATTGGGTATGTGTAGTTTAACGAAGAGAAGAGTGAGGGGTGACATGATAGCAGTGTTCCAATATCTCAGGGGCTGCCACAAAGAAGAGGGAGTCAAGCTATTCTCCAAAGCACCTGAAAGCAGGACAAGAAGCAACGGATGGAAACTAGTCAAGGAGAGAAGCAACCTAGAACTAAGGAGAAACTTCCTGACAGTTAGAACAATTAACCAGTGGAACAACCTGCCTCCAGAAGTGGTGAATGCCCCAACACTGGAAGTTTTTAAGAAGAGACTGGCCAGCCATTTGTCTGAAATGGTATAGGGTTTCCTGCCTGAGCAGGGGGTTGGACTAGATGACCTCCAAGGATTATTATTATTATTATTATTATTATTATTATTATTATTATATAATTCTCCATATTTAGTTGCCAGACAATAAAAATCTTCATAAAATATCTGGGATAACTAAAATCCCTTACTCCATCCATGAATAAAACAAATAATAATAACAAAGTCTGATTCTTGAAAATACTAATATTAACTATCATAAGTTACCCCTTGATTCTCAGATCAATATGTAAGTTTATATAATATTAAATTATATTCAAAAGGCTTTTGTTGGAACAAGTCTTGTTCCTTTAATGAGTAAGTTTTACAAGCTTTCTCATCCTCTTTTATATTTTTGTACTCTAGCCTTTCTTGGTTTTTAATGTAATTTCTGTACAAGAAATTCTAGTGTAAACTAACCTATGTGAAAAAGTAAAACATTGTTTTAAAATTAAGTAAAAGAAACAGCACAAATTCTGAGAGGAATTGGATCTCTTTCACAATGCCAGTGCTTGAATATGCATAAAATATAATAATTGACTATATGCTTCCTGTCCAGCCTCATGAACAATCTTGTTTGTCTTATTTAATGCTACCATAAATTTATGAGGCTTATCTAAAATTCACAAATATAGTCCAAGTTTTCCATAAGCATAAGCAGAGTCACTGAGAGATAGTATCCAAATAACAACAGAGCAGGGATCTGAACACAAAGCAAATTATATCACAAGGAAAAGTTTGGAAGGAAAAACTTCTAGATAGGTTTCCTTGAAAATGTTTACAAATCAGTACCACCATTTTTGAGGTCATGGTGCTTCCTACAAAGCAGTGTCTGACTCTAGCCTACTCCTTCAGGCCCAGATTAGGACAGTAAAATTACTCCTGTATAATCTTGTAGGGTCTGACTAGGCAGTCCTCTATTTCTTTATCTTTTACTGGTGTTTGATCAGACTCCAGAATTCTTGAGAACTGTGTAGAAAGAATTCCAGGTCTGCTATGTCTGTGGTCGACTGGCCGCTGATTCTTCTTTCTTGCTAGGTCCTAGCATCGCAGAATCTCATTCTTGGATTTCTTCACTCAGTTTGAAAAGACCCCTTGAGGAGAAACCTTACCACCTGCTCCTAGGTAAAGGTAAAGGTAAAGCTTCCCCCGCACATGCATGCTAGTCGTTTCCGACTCTAGGGGCTGGTGCTCATCTCCGTTTCAAAGCCAAAGAGCCAGCGCTTGTCCAAGGACGTCTCCGTGATCATGTGGCCAGCATGACTAGACGCCCAAGGCGCATGGAATGCTGTTACCTTCCCACCTTAGTGGTCCCTATTTTTGTACTTGCATTTTTACGTGCTTTCGAACTGCTAGGTTGGCAGAAGCTGGGATGAGTAACAGGCTCTCACTCTGTTATGCAGCACCCGGGATTCAACCCGCCAAACTGCCGACCTTCTGATCAACAAGCTCAGCATCCTAACCCACTGAGCCACCGCGTCCCTTTCCTAGGACACTGCTGCAAAAAATATGACCTACCATAGTCCCATCCAATATGGACAGAGCTAAATGAATTGGCTCTTTTTAAATCATTTTGGAAGATGAGGGGATTAAGAAGCAATGTAGATACTTTGAAAAATGCAGTTGTTTAATGTAGACAAAGTGGACCCAGTGAAATTTGGTGTGCAGCTCCCAATATGGCAAAGATTGGATTGGTCTCAAGTTATGCAGCCTTGCTTTAGGGCAGGGGTGTCAAACTGCCGGCCCATGGGCTGGTTTCCTCCTACCAAAGACACACCCACCCCATTGCTGGCAATGTAAAAAGAGTTGCGATAGATCGCGACACATCACATGACTTGGTGAATTTGACACCCGTGCTTTAGGGTAATGAAATAAATAATACTTTATATGCCTGCTGTTGAAAGACACTGATTTTCTACTACTGGTGTCTTAAGAGAAGAACGGAAAACATGTGTATCCAAGAAAGCTAATCTTTGAGAGCAGTGATAGTTTTACATGCCTGGCCAAGCACAATTGGCCAGGCAAAGGGAAAGTTGTCTTTTGCCATTTCTGAAATGAGATGTTAATACAAAAGCTTCAGCTATCTCTGAACCAAGTGCTACCTAATGATAAAATAACTGCACATGGCTCTTTTTTTTAACAAAAAGGAAAGGTGAAATGAATTGTGTTTCAAATAACAATCTAATTGAAAATTCCATTACCAGAGATATTGCAGCAGTAGTAAGATTACAGATTAATCAAAAGCTATTAAAACCCTCTCCTGTGGCCCTAATGATTCATTGGCTTCTCAGCAGAAAACTCAGCATGACTGCCCATCATTTAACTAGTTCAGTGGAAGAAATGTAAAAAGGATGTGCCTTTCAGAGGCATTGTTACCACTTTGTTCTATGCTGCTGTGAATCCCTCACAGCTAAAATTGATCAAACAGGGATGAAGAAAAATGTCTGAAGCACTCATCAGCATAAGCCCGATACCATCATCTTTTCATTAATGGTACTTGAAGAAATCTCACTTAGGGTTAAAACACACACAGTAGCCTGGGGATTCAATCTCAGCTCTGCTTTCTCTAACAAAAAAATTAACCTGATTGAGTCTATTCCATCTTTCCAATCTGATCATTTTAAAATAAATTAGCAGTATGTTTCCCAGAATCTCAAGCCAATACAGAAATTGGTCTAAATCTGAAATAAATTTCTATGGAAATTCTCAGTCATCCTGGTCATGGTTGTCCCAGATCCGCTTTTTCAAAGGGCAACTGGACTTTCTTTGTTTTTCCTTGAAGACATTTCGCTTCTCACCCAAGAAGCTTCTTCAGTTCTGACTGAAGGAAGGAAAAACAAAAGAAGTCCAGTTGCCTTTTGAAAAAGCACCTTTGGGACATCTGATGTTGTGTAAACTGTTTCCATATTGTGATAAGAAAACAATGTCACTGAAGTTAACAGAAACTAAGCCTGACTTAAGGGTGACTTTGCTTTAGAACCCAGGCATTTTTTTTTATGATTTCATAAACAAGCTCCTCTACAGCGTTATAGGAATAAATAAGCAAAGCTTCCTTCATGAGGGATTACATTTAATTACAGCTATTTAAATTTCATGACAGGTGCTTGTAATGTATATTGAATTCCTGACATGCATACATCTGTCTTTCAAAACTTTATAGAAACTTCGGTGATCCACAATAGAATATCAATACTGCATTGGGCTTTGTGGTTTGTGCAAGCATTAAATCTGTTGCTTGGCCAAATTCATACAGCTAGAATTAATACTGAAAACTTTGAAAGGCATCCTTGTACCTCTTAAGGCAGTATGGCAACTAGGGACCTGACCCAAATCATTGCCTTGGGGCAGTGGTGATCATATAAATGCGCAGTAGAAAATCATTATTCACAATGCACTGGCTGACCTCTCTTACCACTATCCATGCTGGCCAAAACTGGCAAAGAAAAAGTTTAACCCTGCCTTTGTTTAACCCAAATATAGTTTTTCTTTTTTTCTTTTTAGTACAGTACAGTTAATTTTGCTTATCTTCTTCCCAGACAGAATAAGAACATGCTCTTAGATCCCCATCTTTGGCCTGTAGTTAGTTCATATTCAATGTATTTATCAAACTTGTATGTCACCCATACAATGGGTGCATTTGGATGAAATGCAGAATAAAACTTTAAAACAATAAAGGTCTTAATTTTAAAACTTGAATTAAAAATTATGCACATTGCAAACAATGCCTGATACTTTGGGAAATACAATCCTTTCTAAATGTAAGGTATAAATTATAAAATCAATTATAACTAATGTATCCTGTCAAATTCAATGGGACTTCTATGTATTCAATGAATAATCACACAAATTAGGAATAAATGATGAGAGGCATGCAGACAGTGTCACTAGTGAGAAAACATAAGAAGATGTTAGCATTTCCTAAATCCTTCCCATTAGCCTGTGATAGGTGCAACATTTGTGAAAGTTGATTTAAGTGCAACAAGAGTTTTGAATGATATAATCAAATACATTTCTCTACTACCTTGAATAATCTGTTTAATTTGATTTAGTAACAGAATAAAAGACAGGTTGTGGAACAGTGTTCCAAGCCACTTTTAAATTTAACCAAAAAGACAAAAAGAAAAGGCCAGGAAAATAATCTGCATTGATTTTTAATATGTTCAATACACAAAAGCATACTCAATTAATTTTAATTGCATTACTTCATTAATACTGATTTTGCTCAACACTGTATAGTGACCTTCTATTATATGTTACGAACTGGTAACAATACAGTGACTATCACTATAATAGGAATTACTTCACAATGCCATTATTTCCTCTCTTAATGGTCTGGAAAGAAGAAAGAGTGCATGCTCATTTTGATTTTAGTGTTCGGTTCATATGCTTATTAAAATATTGAGGAAAAATAAGTAAGGGAAATAATTAGTTTTAGAGTACATGCTTTGCAATGTATGTGAGACTAGGAACAGCTGAACCAGTATATCACTAAGAAAATGCAGTCTTATTTTAACTATGAATTCATTAACTGGCCTTTGGCAAGCTTCACATCTTTGACTCTGAAATATTTCTCCTAGACATATTAGGAGGTGAGGCTAATGCTAATCAGGCTGGGTACCAGTATAATGTACTGGGAATCATTAGGCTCCCAATACATATATCAACAAATATTTCCCTCTCCTACATTTCTTTAATGAGATTGGAGAACAGATCTTATCTTACAAGCACTATTTTAATTTCCTCCACGGCACTAAATTATGTTATGCCATAGAATTACGGGAAACTGAAGTAGTTGCTATTTTTAAATGTATGAATGCACTCTAAAACAAAAGGCTTTCCATGTTGTTTTAAACATATCTAAAAATCTTAATAATATAGACTAAAAAAAACAACCCAGCAATATGAAACTGTAGAAATTATACAGTGTACAAAATAAACAGTAAATTTAATATGTAGTTAAAGCAGCCGTGAGATAGAATGCAAAGGAGCAGATATAAAATTAATGAAAATACCATACTGTAACATTATTAAAGAAGTAGCTTGGAATGAGTTGGCAGAATTTACAAAATAGGTATATGCTGTGTCTCCTAGAGAAAATATTCCAAAATTTAGACACCACCGTTGATCTCTGCCCTAAACAGCCATCTATCGTTTCTCAGCCTGAGCCAACTCTGGTAACAAGATCTTTAATATACTACTAATAATAATAAAGTTGGAAGGGACCTTGAAGGTCATCTAGCCCAAGCCCCTGATCAGGCAGGAAACCCTATATCATTTCAAACAAATGGCTGTCCAGTCTTTTTCTTAAAAACTTCCAGTGTTGGAGCATTCACCGCTTCTGGAGGCAGTTGTTCCACAGGTTAATTGTTCTAACTGTCAGGAAGTTTCTCCTTAGTTCTAGGTTGCTTCTCTCCTTGATTAGTTTCCATCCATTGCTTCTTGTTCTGCCCTCAGGTGCTTTGGAAAATAGCTTTGGAAAATCTTCTTTGTGGCAGCCCCTGAGATATTGGAACACTGCTATCATGTCATCCCTCTTCTCTTCATTAAACTAGACATACCCAATTCCAGTAGCCTTCCTTATATGTTTCAGCCTCCAGTCCCCTAATCATCTTTGTTGTTCTTCTCTGTACTCTTTCTAGAGCCTCAAGATCTTTTTTACATCATGGTGACCAAAACTGGATGCAGTATTCCAAGTGTGGCCTTACCAAGGCATTGCAAAGTGGTATTAATATTTCACGTGATCTTGATTCTATCCCTCTGTTAATGTAGCCTAGCACTGTGTTGGCTTTTTTGGCAGCTGCAGCACACTGCTGGCTCATATTCAAGTGATTGTCCACTAGGACTCTCAGATCCCTCTCACAGTTACTACTGTTGAGCCAGGTACAGTACCCACTATACTACTATATTAAAGAGGGGCCAAGATTGAAATGGTAGGGAATGATTTTAGGAAAAAAGATGAAGAACCACAGATTAGACAACTGTTGTGCAAAGGTCATTCCTACCCACAAAATGAAAAGGGACATGGAAGCATTTCAGAATGGATCTTCCCTAGTTTTTTTAGAGAGAAAAAAGAAAGGAGAGAGAGAGAAATACCTTCAATTTCTGTTAATGTAACCTTACACTAAGTGTACACTTAGTGCTTATAGTTTTGCCTCTTGTCTGGGCTACTTAGAAGGACTAACAAAGATTGATCTCTAGGTATTTCAGTTATGAGAGCTTAGATAGCAGGATAAGGAAAAACTAAGCCAAAGACACTTTCACATGGGATGTAAACTACCATGTTTCCCCAAAAATCCACCCCAAGCACGTGCGGGGCGACAGTGTCTGGGGGGAGTCAGGTGATCCGTACACGCTACACACTTTTAGCCCTGAGGGAGATTGGAAGCTTCATCTGCTTGCAAATAGGGCACTTGGAAATGGAACAAACAAACAGTTGTATGATCTGTGTGATTTAGCTAGCCATATGTGATGCTCAGTTACATTTTTTTCTGCACATTTTAAGGAGGTTACTTCAGTACCTAATGAAATTATATGTTGTCTAGTTCAGCCTTCTACCGAACTGCTATAGTACGGTGTTTTCCCTAAAATATGACCCGGTTTTATATTTTGTTTTCCTCCAAAAGAGGCAGTAGGTCTTATTTTCATGAGATGTCTTATTTTTTCCCCCGACACCTGCATGGTGGGCCACATGGCCTCCTGCTGCAAGCGGCTGCAAGCAGCCACACAAATGTGCCAGTGGCCATGCAGGCTCTTGCTGGATAGGGCTGTTGGTGCTGCAGCCGCCATGAGGCGAGGCAGTGATCAGGGGAAAAAAATAAGACACCTCCCAAAAATAAGACCTACTGCTTCTTTTGGAGGAAAACAAAATATAAGACTGGATCATATTTTCGGGGAAACACGGTATTATAGCAGTTCAGAAGGCTGAACTAGATAAGACTAAGTATCATTTCATTAGGTACCAAAGTAACCCTCCTTAAAATGTGCAGAAAAAATATGTAACTGAGCATCACATATGGCTAGCTAAATCACACAGATCATACAACTGAAGTTTGGTATGCTCTGCACAACCATATTCTGAGATAATACCAGGAATGGGAGCATTTTTTAAAATTAGAAATAATATCAATATCTCAGTATGATAATGCACTTTATCTATTACATCTCATATGGAACACATTAGCAAGTCATTTCTGGATTCAGTGGACTTACTAGTAAGCAGACACATAGCGATTTGGGATAAAGTGTGAAATGAATTGGAAGGTTTGATATATTTTTTCTTGGAAAGATGCTTAATACTTAAAAATAATAAAAAGAACCACAGCTTTTAACAAAGGGAATTGTTTATAAAGTCACTACTCCCATTCTGCTCAACTTGACTATAATTTCGATCACAAAAAAACCCAACAATCCCTAAACCTTACACTGAGCATTTTCTTTGCTCTGAAAACAGACACCCATTAGAATTTCTTGAGAAGTGGTGAAAACAAAGTGAGTGGGGTGGAGAAATAAGCAAATGGTCTGATTACACAGAAACATGTAATAGAGCAAATAGGTGACTGGCATAGACAGAGAAAATTGCCTATTTCAACTTAAAAACAAACAATTCTGTCTATAAATAATTGGCAGAGTGGCAGGGGAAAAAAATACAGATTCACTATTTTCACTCAATACAGCTCATGAATCTCTCTCTGGAAAAATTGGGCCATTCTGAATGGGTGGGAAGTTTGCCAATTTGGATTAGCTAGTTCTTCAGGAATAATTACGATCAGCAAATAGACATGTTAGTCTCAAAATGAACCCATCTGCAATTGCAATTTGAGAAGTGGGTCAGTAACGTTAGTGTAACACCAATGTAATATCAGTCTAAAGCAGAAACAGGATGATATTTCACTTTCACTTTTTATGCCAATTTTATGTACAAGGTAACATTCAAGGTTAGACATTCATTTCATAAGCAAACAAACATTTTAATCATAGGAAAAATTTAACATTAAATAGAATTAATATTTCCTGGAGAAGTAAAGGTAAAGGTAAAGGTTCCCCTGCACATGCGTGCTAGTCGTTTCCGACTCTAAGGGCCGGTGCTCATCTCCGTTTCAAAGCCGAAGAGCCAGCCTTTGTCCGAGGATGTCTCCGTGGTCATGTGGCCGGCATGACTAGACGCCAAAGGTACACGGAACGCTGTTACCTTCCCACCACAGTGGTCCCTATTTTTCTACTTGGATTTTTACGTGCTTTCGAACTGCTAGGTTGGCAGAAGCTGGGAGGAGTATCAGGCGCTCACTCTGTTACGCGGCACTCGCGATTCGACCCGCCAAACTGCTGACCTTCTGATTGACAAGCTCAGCAAATAAATAACACTGGCTTTAAAGATCCTAGTATGCTGTTCTGGTTAAGCTTAAATGGACTTTAGAATACTGTACATGATCAGTAAGATTAAATAATTAGACAGCACAATGGCTGGCTAATTTTTCACTTTAACTCTACTACAGTCTGGTACAACTCCATTCTTCTTGTTCTATCAAGTATATTTTTTAATAAAACTTTTTAAACAAAATGATAAAAGCTAACACAAACTAACAAGACAGTAAGCAAGCAAGCAAGAAACGTAAGATAAATATTAAGAACAATAGAAAAGAAGTATAAAGAAATGACATTCAATATTCTTCATAGCAGTTATAAATAGAAATATATTTTGATCTCTCTCTCTCTCTGAAGTTAGATCATATTAGTCTTCTTTTGATAATTTGTCTGATCATCAAAAGCATAAGTCACAAGTTCATTATTTCCCCATTTTTATGCAAAAGGTCCATAAGAGACTTCCAGTAAGTAATAAATGTAGTTAATGTGTCTTGTTTGCTTTATTCAATAGCTTAGAAGCTAGTAATATACTTCTTACCCAAGCATGTATGTCATATCTAGAGTCCAATTGAATCGTACAGGTCTACTCAGGATTACTCATAACCTCAACAATGTGTAGTTTGGTCTAGTAGTTAAGGCAACAAGCTAGAAAGCAGGAGAGTTTGAGTTCAAGTCCCATGTTGCTATAAAGGCCAGCTGAGTGGCCTTGAGCCAGTCACTTTCTCTCAACCCAGCTCACCTCACAAGGTGGTTGTTGTTGTTTTTGTTGGGAGTGTTGTGATTTACCACTAATACTGGTAACAAGCATTGGAGCATAGATCCATTTGTATCTAGTAAAAGAGCAACTGTTGAAGGTGATGATGGACAGCTCAGTATTAACATTCCCACTTCAAAAAAACACTCTTATGTATAAAGTCACTGACTTTGCCAAAAGTGAATGTTAGGGAATATAATTAAGGCTGAACGAAGAAATGTGTAAGTGGTAAATATCACCATGCAGGAGATTATGGCTCTTTGTTCCATATGAATCAACCTAATGGAGAAAAATGTTAATTTTTGAAGAGGGAGGAGAATAAAAGTTATGGACCATGGATAATTTATGGATTAAACAGAGGATCAACCTGGCTTAAATTTCTCAAGATTAACAAGTCAGAACATGTCTCTTGAAAATGGAGTCTTACTATCATAACCTCTGAATCCTTGTTTTAATATTCTTCCCCAAATTTTAACTTTCCTTTAAAAAAATCTTGTTTATTGTTCAGTAAAGAAGAATTTTCACCAAGATGCTTTTAATGACTCTGACCAAAAGTTTTCAATAAGTTTCTTCCAACGACTAAAGTTCATCTTTATGCTGTGATGAGTTTAAGAAAATAGGGAAGAAATTCACAGACTCAACAATTGTTACCAAGCAACTGCTGATGCCTTCTCATCAATTCAGGTGAATGGTATTACAGGCAAATTGATCCAAACCCATGAATATAAAATGAAATAAAACCTATGCATTTGCTAATATGTCTGCCTTGGTTCAATTTTGTTTTCTTCAATAGGAGAAAAAAGATACTAGACTAGCAAATAAAAACAGAAAAGGTATCTACAATAATTAATAATCGTTTCCCCCCCAAAAAATCAAGTTATGTAGTACAATTTGGCTGATCTGAACAAAATGATCCTATATAATCCTGAAAAGCTAGCCCATTGTAAAGACTAGCTTTTTGGTTTTTTTATAAGCTTTACAAGTCTCAGATGCTTTGTGTTCATCACAGCTTTATAGAGCGACCATTAACAAGTTATTTCCATTAAACCTGGGTTCTCAAATGCTGCTTTAGATATTTGGAGGAGATTCCACAGATGTCAGGCCCAGAAATGAGACAGTAAAATCCAGTTGAGTCCAATCCTCTATTTGCTTATACCTAATAGGCAGAATCTTGATGAACTAAAGCTATAACTTTCTTACCTTCTAGATCAGAGCTTTTAAACTTTTTCACCCATTGTACCACTTTTAGGATATGGCAACATCCGAGTACCACCTAGCAAGGTGTCAAAAACTTCATCACATAAAAAAAAGGAAAAAAGTGATGAAGTACAGGTAGTCCTCGACTTACAACAGTTTGCTTAGTGATTGTTCGAAGTTACAATGGCACTGAAAAAAGTGCCCCCCAAGCCACAGCTGAGCAAGACACCTGCCTGCCCGCCTGGCGGTGCTCTTCCTCCTGTCCAAGGTTTTCATTGTTGTGAGCATTTCTGTTGAGGATTGGCAGTGGGGCTGGGGTGGGGTGTTTGGTTTTTATTCCCCTTGTCTGCTAGGTGGTTGCAGCAAGTTTTGGTCACTTCATATCACCCTGGGACACTGTGACTGTCGTAAATATGAATCAGTTGCCAAGCTTCTGAATGTAAATCACAAGACCCTGGAGATGCTGTAACATTCCAGATGATCAGCACTTCTTCTGGGCTCAGCAGAAGCACCGGCATCAGCACCAAGCTCCAGCTGGAGCCTGGTGCTGATCCTGGCCTTCCGCTGTGCCCTGACAGCCCTGCAGCTCCAGCCATCTCTCGTTCAGGCTTGTGAGGTGCTGCCACCAGTTCAGCTCATTCCCCTCTCCTGCTACTATTTTTCTAGGATGGCCACATACCACCTGCCAGGTGCCAATGTACCACAGGTGGTACCTGTACCACTGGTTGAAAAGCCCTGTTCTAGATATCTCTTAAGCGATTCTAGGATGTGGCTACCCTAAATCACTTCTCCCTGCCTCTTTTTGGAAAAGCTCTGGGTTATCAAAATTCCCCCCACTACTCCTGCAGGTTCACATTCCATCAGGCCACAACAGAAAAGGCCCACCAATAACAGCCCATCAAACGTAGCTCCCTAGACAATGGAACCTGTAATATACACACACTGTGAGATCTAGAAGGATATGAAATTGGAACTGGGAAGAGGCAGTCCCTCAAATACCCTGGTCCCATGCTATTTAGGGCTTTACAGGTCAACACCAACACCTTGAACTGGACCTGGAAACAAATTGATAACCAATGCAACTTGCACAGCAGAGGTGTAACCTGTGCTTTGCCAGTGACAAGATGTAGCTGCTCGTGTCACTGCATTTTGCGCTAACTGAAGTTTCCATGTAGAGCACATGGTAATAATCCACCTTGGAGGTAACCAGAGCATGGGTGATCATGAGTAGGCCCTCTTGAGCAGGAATGGGTGCAACTAATGCACAATATGAAGTTGTGCAAAGCCATAACTACTACCTATTTCTCAAGCAATAATTGTAAAGAGGATTTCCAGATTGCATACAGGGTCCATTTGGGGCAATCATCCAGAACTAGATATTATAGTCATAGAACGATAGACAGACAGACAGACTTACAGACAGACAGACAGACAGACACAGCTTTACTACAAATAATATTCAGGTGGATGCTCCAAGAGTTAGCATACCATTAGTGATGCACAAAACCTGTTACCCATTAAAATAGCTTATTTTGCTGAACATCTAACCTCAGTTTGGCTGAAGCTCATAAATACTTAAGGTTGCTCAGTATCTTCTTACTTTTGTAGCTTTTAGTATGATTTATGTCCACACAAAGGTTAAAATTGCAGCAGTAATTCAGACAGAGGATGGAAGATCAGTTACATCCAAGACTCTTGTGAGATATTTTCCAGCTAGTGGAGAGAAAATGGACCAGACCAAGACACCAATTTGCTGAAACTTGCCCAGTGGAAGGGCTTTAGAACTGATGGCTTAATCAACTGCCCTTAATGGGGAAGGAATAGGAAACAAAATATACAATTTATGCTGCATTTATAATTTCCTCAGGACCTTATTTGACATACACACTGCCTGCACCCAATTTGCTTGCTTTTTTTTAATCCAGGGGAAAGCAGATGCTTCATATTCCCTGGGGTACACTAGTCCCATATTCCCTGGGCCCCACTAAATCATGCATTCATACTTTCAGAAATTCTGTACTCTGTTTTCCATTATGCTTCCTCCTTGGCATTCACTGACAGTTTTTCACTGCTACCTAAATAGCAAGCAACCATTCTCCATGAAGACATGAAGTAATAAACATATTTAGATTAGTTCAGAAACATACTTCCCTTCCTTATCCTCGCTGCTGCAGAGAATGAGAGATTATTTGTCTAGTTCTTATTCTCACTTCCTAAAGATTTCTTTGGACTGCTAGAATCTGCTTATTTTTGCACTGTATTATTTTCGTAATGGAATGTTTTCCAATCACCTCCTTTTTAAAATCAAAACATATATAAATATACATATTGACTTTCAGATCACTCACTTAAAAGTGCATTTGGATTCATTTAAACTGCTTAGAATTGTGTTGCAAGAAGTTGAAAATGCAGACTAGGATGGAGAGCAGAGGAGATGCAGACTGGATAATTTTGGATACAATTTTATAAAGATAACTTTCATCAAGTCTTCATGTATTTCCTTTTGGTGTCTTACAATTATCTGAGGGTGACAATGGGGTCCCAGGTGAGGAAGGACACATTTGTAAATGTTGCTCAGTAAGTACAGTATTCTATGTGGAGGAAACATTGACTGAAGCAAGACAAAATTTCTGCTCTCTTCATGCAATTGTTGTTTTTAGAAATTCAGAATTCTTTACTATCTTTAACTCAGGGTAATTCACTCTTTTAATCAGCCAATGATCTTCTTCACAACTACCCACCAGATACTAACTTTCAGGGACATGAATTCTTTCAATTTCTATCTCTCACATTCTGCCATTTAAGTCCACAACCAAGTGACCTAGAAATCCTCTTCAGAGCTTCCAGCATCTCTTCATTCTTTTCCATCAGCTTTCAAACTAGAAAGTAAGATGTCATCTTGAATAAGTCCATCTCATAACTTCCTGCATACATGCATGAACAGATTATAAGACACCTTTAATAAACTGGTAGATTCCTCTAACTTGTGTTTTCAAAATTCTATTATATTTTGAACATTTGTGTGAATGACGTATCAATTTGTTTCTTAACTTTATCAGAGCTAGTACATTTGCAATTTTTTTTATGTTGCTATAAAAACCAAACTAAGTTAGTTAGTTTTTAACTAACTTCTAACTTCCCTTAACTTAGGGAATAAAATGAAGTGTTTATATTGGAAAAGCTTGATACAGCTAAACAAGGCATTCAGCAAAAAATGAATATTAAAATGTACAAATGCATTGTAATACCTGGGGTAAAGTGAATTAATATATCTGGTTGTTCTCTTGTATTCCTGGTTCCCTTGGGAACAGAATGTAAAAACTAGATAGATTAATCCATATTAGAATGCTTGTGATATATTTGTTTTTGCAATAGTCTCCTTTAAAAACACAAACCAATATGGAATGAAAACAACAACAGAACAGCATGGGAAAAGTTGCAATGTTCTTTTTATATTAGTACAGTTATTTTTTACATAAGGTGGAATAGCTTTCTAAAATTTCATTCTCCTTCCACATTCTGAAATGGCACATATATCTGTTGATCTAAGCCAGACATGTCAAACACAAGGCCCGGGGGCCGGATCCGGCCCGCGAAGTGGTTTCATGTGGCCCGCGAAGTCATTCTGGAAACAATGAGGGAACAGTCCCTGCTGCCTTGGCCCTGGCCCAGGCCAGCTGGGAGCCAATGTACAATTTCGTGGTGGTCATCTATGCTGAAATACATTCAGTCTTAGCTTCACAAGGCCGTCTGGAAACAGAGAGGGACCTGCCCATGCCGCATCGGCACTGCCCCCTGGGCGCAAGCTGGGGAGGTATCACCCTTTGTGAGGAATGAAGAAATGCACCATCGCCTGGAAGTGGCCAACATGTGACCCTGCCTACTTTGGGCAGGCTAGGACCTGGGCAGCGTTGTGCTTCTCTTCAGATTCGTGCCATCCGGCTCAGCTTCTCGGCACTGTCAGGAAAGTGCCCCAAAACCGGGCAGGCTGGGGGCTGAGCAGCACTGTGCAGGTGACATCGACTCTCATGCTGCTCATGGCATCCCCTCCCCCAGAGCCCACCAAGATGGATATGTGAAATAGGTGAAGGCCATGTGCTGGCCACTTCCAGGCAGTGGTGCATTTCTTCATACTCATGAAGGATGACACTTCCCCAGCTGCGTTTCTTGCCTGTTTTTCTCCCTGCCTCATCTCAAATATTTTCCCACCACTCGAAGGAAGGAAGGAAGGAAGGTGAGGGAAGGTCTGAGGGAAGTCCTGCCTTAGTCCTTCCCTGCTGCCCTTTCACCATCCCCTTGCCCCCTCCTCCTGGCCTATCCTGGGGGGTCTCCAATCCTATTGCTAAGAAAGGTTTGGATACAAAGCCAGGTCTCCTCACATGGAAAGGGAGTGGGCGTCCCTTTTAACTTTGCCCTCATACCCATCATGAGCAACCTGGCTAAGGAGAGCAAGCACAGCAACAGAAGCCTAGAGGAGGAGGTAGGTGCAGCTGGCCGCCACCTTGGGGAAGTGGAGCTGGGTTTAGTGCCATGGATGCTTGACGGCTGGGCTGGGCATTTGACCTCCATGCCACCGTCCAACCCTCCCCCAAGGCCTGGGAGGAACAGTGAGGCTCCTGCAGTGGACCATGCCTTGACACTTGCCCCAGTTCCATCTCCTTCTGCCAGAGACCCTCAGATCTGTCCCACTCCTGCCCAGTCCCCCATTGGCACTTTTGATGCGAATGATGTAGAGCTGGCCACGCCCACCCAGTAGGCCACACCCACCCTGGCCACACCCACCCGGCCCGCCAAGGGCAACTGCAATGCTGATGTGGCCCTCAATGAAATTGAGTTTGACACCCCTGATCTAAGCTAAATACAAATGTTAGAAATGGAGTATCGATCCATTCAGAAATGAATTAAGATAGCTACTAAAACATACAGTTCTATTTTTATAAATGGGGTGAAAAAAATGGTTATTTCAACATCCACTCAACAAGATGTTAGAATCTGATATTTTCATAACTTGGGTGAAAAAAAGATGCCTGTTTCAAAATCCATCTCAAGATGTTTTCTGGCTGACCTTGAATAAAATGATTTCAGTTTCCTTAGACTATTTCACAGGATAGTTATGGGGGGGAGGCAGGAAGGGGATAGAGAAAATGTAGTAGTAAAAGTAATGGCAGATGTAGCATATTAGTAAATTTATCACATCTACAAGCAAATGGAAAATGCAGGTAGAATGAAAAGAGTAATTATTATTATAATACACTACAGTCAATTGTAAAATCACAATACATAAGCTTTTAGAGTAATAATATATTTGTATTCAAATATAATCCACACCTACACATTTATGTGTGCGTGTGCACGGGCGCGCACTTGCAACTTAACAGCTTCCAAGAAAACCTTTTAGATTTTTTTTTAATTTTAAATGCTCTGATTCCCAGCACAAAATCATTTTGATATTCAGTCTAGCCAAAAAGTCTTTCAAAAATCTGAAATGCCCAAACACAGACCATGAGGTGTTATGGAAGTATAGTATAGCATAGCATAGCATAGCATAGCATAGCATAGCATAGCATAGCATAGCATTGCATTGCATTGCATTGCATTGCATTGCATTGCATTGCATTGCATTGCATTGCATTGCATTGCATTGCATTATATTATATTATATTATATTATATTATATTATATTATATTATAT
>JAKJMR010000026.1:811184-830634 GCA_024449315.1 Daboia siamensis | reverse complement strand
ATTATATTATATTATATTATATTATATTATATTATATTATATTATATTATATTATATTATATTATATTATATTATATTATATTATATTAGCATCTTTCCGAAATGCTCAACTGCCTTAATGATTGGCAACATAAAAAGAGAGGGTGATATAAGAAAGCTCCCAAATAGTAAAGTACCAAAAACAGTGTCCCAGATGGGAATCAGGTCCTTGGTAGCTCAAGGGTGCTTTTTTTCTCCAAAAGGCAACTGGACTGTTTTTCCTTTGAGGAGGAAGAAAAAAAATATTTTGCTTCTCATCCAAGAAGCTTCATCAGTTCTGATGGTGGTAGAGAGGAAAGGCTAAGTACTGGATCCTTCCAGTACATATCCTCCCATCTTCTCCACCATCAGAACTGATGAAGCTTCTTGGATGAGAAGCAAAACGTTTTCTTCTTCTTCCTCAGAGAAAACAACAACAACAGTCCAGTTGCCTATTGGACAAAGAAGCACCTTTGAAACAACTATGACCTGGATGACTGAGCATCTCCACAGACAAGGTCTTTGGTAATTCAGCCACTGCATAAAGCAGTAAACCAGGTATGATAGACCTGGATCATTAACCACCGGTTTGACGCTCCCAGTATTAAGAAATCAATTTATCCTGCAAACATTCATTATGTGGACACTACAGTTTTTAACAGTTTTTCAAAAAAAAAAAAATTCCCACCGGTGATAAGACTCTAAAGGCATCAGTTATGATGGTTCAGATAAAATCATAAAGTCCAGCAGAAGTTCAAAGGTAGAAAATTATAACTCAGCAGTGAACCTTGTAGAAGCCCTACACATAATGGCTAGATTAGGAAATGGAACCATTGCATGAAACTAAAAGCATCTTGTTAGACAAAAGTAAATATGTGACTAAAACAAAATGAAATCCACACAAGTTTTAGCAGCTTGCATCTCTTGGGGCCAAGACAGATTTTTTTTTTCCTCCTGTATGAAATAGAAGCAGGGCTCTTTCTAGAGATGGAATATGGTAGAGAGGGAACGTGTGTCCCTGGTAGGCTAAAAGGACTGTAGGTTTTTGAAAAAGACTGGCCATAACTATATGTTATATCTGCTGGATCAAAAGCACCTTCTGCAATTATTATGAGATCTGGTTTGTGGAAATGTCGCTTTCGTTACCTATTTATATTTAGATATAGTATTTCTACAGATTTTTCATTGCTTGCAACCCTGCCAGCTTCCACTCTGTAAATTAAAGATAGGATGTTTAAATTTATGTAAAACACATGTAAGGAAACATAAATACTGTCATTTCCACTGAAGAACTGAGTAAAATCTGGACTATATTTTATTAATGAGCTGAAAAAACAAAATACAGAATATGTCAGAATAATCCCTCTTCCCAGATCCTGTACTTTCAACTCCAATGAAGAACAAGTCTTGCCTGAAAATTTTAATGGTACAAGATTCCACAACATTTATTAGACAAAGGAGAGAGAGAGAGAGAGAAACAGACAGACAGATAACCTTTATTGTCATTTTTTTTGCTGTGGGCACAATGGCACACATTAAAAATGAAATTTAGTTGCTTGCTCTCAAAGTGTACACATACATAACACACATTTAAACATCCTATATACAATATATGCATAGACCTACACCCTTACATATAAGTAAGATATAAATATTAATCATTGTCCATCTTGAATACATAACGGAAGGAGGAAGCTTTAGAATTCACAAGGTTAATAAGGTATGGAACAAAACTGTGAATGAATCTGGATGTTCTGCTTCAGATACCATGGAGCCTCCTCCCAGAAGGTAACAAGGAAAACAGGTCATGAAGAGGATGTATCGTACCCCAGACAATCTTGCGGACTCTGCTCAAGCAACGCTTCTGTGCTATGTCCTGGGTGGAAGGAAGGGAACTGCCAATAATGTTTTCCAACTTCCAACAATGAAACAATTGAAGAAGAATGCCATCTTTGTTCTATACCGCCCTTCTCCCGAAGGACTCAGGGCAGTGTACAGGGCAATAAATACAATAAAAAATACAATGTACAAAAGTTAAGAAAGAATTAAATAATGTAACCCAATTACAATAAAAATTAATAAGATTAATATTAAAATACCCCACACCCATCAGACCAGGCCGGCTTGTTCAAATAAGTAAGTTTTTAGGTCATGGCGGAAGGAGCGAAGGTCAGGAGCCATCCGGAGCTCAACCGGTAAACGGTTCCAATGGTCTGGTGCACCCACAGAGAACGCCCTCCCCCTGGGGGCCGCCAGTCGACACTCTTTGACCGATGACACCCTGAGGAGGCCCTCTCTGTGGGAACGCACTGGACGAAGGGAAGTTGATGCCGGCAACAGGTGCTCCCATAGGTAGTCCGGACCCAAGCCATTTAGGGCTTTATAGGTCATTACCAGCACCTTGAATCTCACCCGGAGGGCAACCGGAAGCCAATGCAGCTCGCGGAGTAGAGGTGATACATGGGAGTATCAGGAAGCCCCCACCACCACTCGCATGGCTGCATTCTGCACCAGCTGAAGCCTCCAAGTAGTCCTCAAGGGCAGCCCCATGTAGAGAGCATTGCAGTAGTCTAAATGAGAGGTCACGAGCGCATGGGTAACCGTACGCAAGGCATCCCGGTCCAGATAGGGCTGCAACTGGTGCACCAGGTGAACCTGGGCGAAGGCCCCCCTAGTCACAGCTCCTATATGATCTTCCAAGGAGAGCTGTGAATCTAGGAGGCACCCAAGTTGCGAGCCCTATCTACAGGGGGTAATATCTCACCCCCAATGATTAGAGATGGAATAATCTGAATTTCCCGAGATGCATAGCTGTTGGTATTTGTATTTCCTTGTTCTATGTGTCCTCCTTCCTACCCTTCTTGCCTGTGATTTGCCATTCTGCGCATAGAATTGCCACCCGCCTATCAGGCATTAAAGGTACATCAACAGCAACAGAAAGGTCTACCCACGATAAAAAGGAGAGAAACCAAAAGAAATCAAAGTTGGACAACCAGGACACCAGAAGAGATATCTAAAACACAACAATCCACCGAGCCCGAAAAACAGGAACAGACGACAAACAATCATGCAATAACTGCTGAAGATTGTAGGTGGATAGAGCAAGGGAAGAGCACGCACAAACAGATGGAGAGCACCTGGAAGACAGGAGCTTAACAGGAATAGATGGATGGACAGGCACAATGAACAAACAAAAGCGACCATCCCAAGGCAAGGAAAATAACCAGTGAACGTGTGACCCATCGAAAGAAATACAGAAAACAGGAAAACGTGACTCATAAGAAAAAGAAGATACCGATCATGCAACAACTAGCTGAGAAGACAAGAAATGATCTGAAAACAATGCCAATTGAACAGATATGGGCGAACCAAGGAAAGAGAGTGCTGCAACACACATACACACCAACACACAAAGAACATCCAAATACAGCAAGATCAATTAAATCAGATAGCAGAAAGCAAGGGTGGCATATAAATAAACAAAAATCATTGGGGTGGCTAGTCCAGGGATCAGATAAAGATCAAGTGGATAAGCACTAAATGGAAGTCATATGTGAAAGTGAATCGGGGTGAGGAGCTGTTTGCAGAAATCATGGAAGGGAGTCAAGAGGGAAACCCAGGCATAGCACAGAATGGCCAATCACAGGCAAGGAGGGTAGAGAAGGAGGACACAGAGAACAAGGAAGTACAAATACCAACAGCTATGACATTGGATGAGGAACAGCAAAAGAAAACAAGATCAGTTAAGGTAATCAAACCAAATCAAATAGGGAGGAGAAAGGGACAGTAAGACCTGATTAAATCAGTAAGACCTGATTTAAAAAAGGGACAGTAAGACCTGATTGCAAGGGAAGTGATGCCAGACAGTCAGAACAATCACGATTGGCTAGAGCAAGGTCCCACCACACGGCCAATGCGCATAGCGCAGAACCAAACAGGCTTACCAACGGTTTTTCAAACCTTCAATGCTTTCTCTGATGACGCTGGCAGAGGACCAGCGAAAGCTTAGATTAGGTAAAGTTGGGTTGAAAGTTAACATTAAGAAAACCAAGATCATGGCATCTGGCCCTCTCAATTCCTGGCAAATAGATGGGGAAGAAATGGAGGTAGTGACAGATTTTATTTTCCTGGGCTCCAAGATCACTGCAGATGGGGACTGTAGCCAAGAAATTAAAAGACGCTTGCTCCTCGGGAGGAAAGCCATGGCAAATCTAGACAGCACACTAAAAAGCAGAGACATCACCCTGTCAACAAAAGTGTGTATAGTAAAGGCTATGGTCTTCCCAGTTGCAATTTATGGCTGTGAAAGTTGGACCATAAGAAAGGCTGAGCGCCAAAGAATTGAAGCCTTTGAACTATGGTGCTGGAGAAGACTCCTGCGAGTCCTTTGGACTGCAAGGTGATCAAACCGGTCAGTCCTAGAGGAGATCAACCCTGACTGCTCTTTAGAAGGCCAGATCCTGAAGTTGAAACTCAAATACTTTGGCCATCTAATGAGAAGGAAGGACTCACTGGAGAAGAGCCTAATGCTGGGAAAGGTTGAGGGCAAGAGAAGAATGGGATGACAGAGAATGAGGTGGCTGGATGGAGTCACTGAAGCAGTAGGCGTGAGCCTAAATGGACTCCAGAAGATGGTAGAGGACAGGAAGGCCTGGAGGAATGTTGTCCATGGGGTCGTGATGGTCGGACATGACTTCGCAACTAACAACAAACAACATTGCAAAGCAATTTGTTGTTGTTTTTTTTTCATCATGCAATGCATTTTTATACATTTATAAAAATAAAGCAAAACTACAGGAATTACAACTTCTATTTTATTCACTACTTCACAATTAACATACAGGTTCTGCAACTGTGGTGGCTATTTTTTTTCTGGTAGTGTGCATTTTGCACAGATTATAATATTTTAGAATTATGCCTGCATATTTTATTAAAAATCATAGTTTTTGTCACTCTTTTAATAGAGAGGTATTATGTTATGTTGTTATTTTATCTTAAAAAAATTTATTTCACTTTCGTGGGTATATTTTATAACTTTTGCTGGCCAATGACTGAATAAACATTATTGGTATTACAAGTATTTGATGTTTATTTAATATAATGTATGTAAATAAAGACAACATTTATACTGTAAAGCACTGTTTACTACACTTCTGGGCACCTATAATACCTTAGGCAACATCTGTGGAATTCCCAAATTAAATGTTTTTATATATTACGCAATGGGAAAAATTTTGCATAATCAATAAATTATTTGTGACTCCAGTTTCCTTCCTTCAAGCAAAAATGGAGAGATATCAAAGTTATTTTGGCTGTATTCAAATTGAGCTTGGTTTGGTTGATTCATAAGAATGAAACTGCATTTAGAAATCCTGTTGAGAATAAAAGAATACACACACACTATAGAATGTATGAGCTGAAATAATACTTATAGATCATCTAGTCTGCTTGGAGCAATAATATCTAGATGTCTTTTGAAATGTTTAAGAGTAACTTTCATATGTAAAAAACCTTATATGCCCTTTCATTTTCTTCTGAAATCAATATGCTAATAATTAAAAATGGGATGAGGCCCTAATATTTTTGACATACATAAAGAAATTCTTAAATTCTTTCAGCATTCCACCAGACTTTCAAATTTCAAATTTTACTCTAAGCATGTCTCTAAGCAAATTGGAAAGGGATTTTTTTTCTTCATTTGATTTTGAGAGATTAGATATTCTAAAGAAATATCTAACTAAAGAGATCAGGTAACTAAAAAAGGAAGTTTTGATCCTTTAAGTATAGGAATTTTAAGTTATCCTATTTGTAATTATTTTAAATTTTATTTTTACTTATAGAAGCAAAGTCACTTCTGTTGAACAAAAAAAGAAGCTCTTTTAGCTGTTTTGAAAGCAAGCAATAAATTTCTCATGTATACCGGTCTGATTAACAAAAGTCTGGCTTTTCACCATACATGATGTGGAAGGATTAACATAAAAGTGAATGACATCTATAAAAGTTAATAGGCAGAACACTAAAAGCTGCCAAGTTGAATCAAAATCTTGTCTAGTGAATACCAAAATGAAAAATGTAAAAAAAATAATACTCTCAGATCTTTCAACCACAAACATACAGAGTACGGAATACAGTTGGAAGGGACTCTGAAGGTCTTCTAGTTCAAACTAATCAAGGAGAGCAGCAACCTAGAACTAAGGAGAAACTTCCTGACAGTTAGAACAACTAACCAGTGGAACAACCTGCCTCCAGAAGCGGTGAATGCTCCATTTTTAAGAAGACACTGGACAGCCATTTCTCCAAAATAGTATAGGGTTTCTCTTCTTTAAAAGCTCCAGTTATGGGGTACCCACAAGCCTTTTCACTGAATAATTTTTCTGTCAATTAATTACTCCTTCGTTCTAGGTTGGATCTTTCTTTAATGATCTTCCACTTGTTACTTCTTGACCTGCCCCCCCAGTTCTGTGGACAATAGGTTGACTGACCCCTTCTCCTCTGTGACAGCCACACAAATATTGGAAGACTGCTAGCAAGTCACCCCTAATCCTTCCCTTTGTTCAACTAGAAGACATATCCAATTCCTACAACCATTTATCATATGTTTATGCAATTAAACAGTATTGATTAATACATTGGATAAGGGATGGATCCTGCAATTTAGAAGAGCTCTTATGAAACAGATTAAAACTGACAAAAATGCATAAAATCTGGGAATAAGAAATGGGATTAGAGTTCTACAGTGGAAACACTTGTGGGTCCTTGGTGCTCTCTGAACCTGGTTGGTTTCTTATAGATATTTCATTAACCCAAACCAGGTAACTTCATCAGTGCTGGTAGGGATTGTTACATTAAACACCTGCAAGAAAACAATCAATCTCAAAGAGCATTAAGGACCCTTCATTTCAACACTGATATATAAACATTCTCCTCTACTGGAATCCTTGCACTGCCATAAGACAATTTTAGGTTCAAGACATCTCTAGATAAAAAGGCTATATGGGTGGATGAATATGTCACGTTTGCTTACCTCCACAATAATCTATAGTTGTGTACTAATTCTAAAGTCCTTTTCCTTTCCAATTTGTGAAGAAATTTTCACTTTTCATGCCTAAATAACTTAATGAAATTCCCATCTGTGGAGTAATAGTTGCATATTACTAAGCAGATCTGTTTCAGAGACTCAAATACAACATTTATTTATGTAAAAACAAATACAGCCAATTCTCCTTTACAAAGATCAACATAATGTCCTACAAGTTACTGCTGTTGACTAATTTTTAGAGAGGCAGTCTTGCTAAATAAATATTATTCAAGACCTTATGAAAGCCTAACTTTGTTATGTATGTAATTCACATCACTTTGCAGAGCTGCAGTTTTTGCATTTGACACTTATTATCAGAGCCCTCAATTATTAATCATGGATATTCTTTGGTTTTAGCACACAGGGAGGAACTAGAGAATTTAATTTAATTTAATTTAATTATGGGATTTATATGCCGCTCTATCTCCCGAAGGACTCAGGGCGGCTAACAACAATAAAACAATTAATACAAATATTAAAAGAGATTAAATTTACAAAGCCCCACTAGTAACCAATAAAAATTAAAACAAAATTAAACCCCCCGTCTTCAGTCCAGGTTGGCCAGTTGGAAAAGGTATGTCTTTAGGTTGTGACGAAAGGACCAGAGATCTGGGGCCATCCAAAGTTCTCGGGGGACCTGATTCCAAAGGGCAGGCGCCCCAACAGAGAAGGCCCTCCCCCTCGGGGTCACCAGCCGACATTGTCTGGCTGACGGCACCCTGAGGAGACCCTTTCTGTGTGAGCGCACAGGGCAATGGGAAGTCGTTCAAGACTTAACAAACTTGAGAGAGGTGCCTTATTGGTTGCTTTCCCACAGCTCAATATCACCTGTGGATTTGGATGGACAGTTGGGGTAGGGTTTGGATGGACAGTTGGGGTAGGGTTATTGGTTTGCAGGTTTAACCTATTGATTTGGGCAGGAAGTACTCAGATCCTGCCTAGCTTTCCTGCTTTCTGTACCTGCCAATAAAAGTTCCTTTTGAAATGATGCCAGTTTCAAGAGTTCTGCTTTCTTGGTAGAGAAATGGAGGCAGGTCCTTATAGATATAGTGTTTTCCCCAAAATAAGATCCGGTCTTATAATTTTTTTGGCACCAAAAGAGGCATAAGGGCTTTTTTGGGGGGAAACACAGTATCAGGGTGATCAAAAGCAGCGAGTGCATGGGGGCCAATGGTGTTCGGTAGTAGCAGCAGCAGCCTTCCAGCCCCTTGGGGCAGTGCAGATAAGTATGAGCACAAAGGCAGAGGTGAGGGAGGCAGGCGATCTGGATGTGCTATGCTGCTGCCTGGCTCACAGGAGGCTCATGTGGTGGCAACAGCAACAGGTGGAGACAGAGGCATGGAGTTGCCAGTGCATCAGGATTGCCTGCCCCGGTGCAGCCATAGGCAAGCCGATAAATGGTGGGATGGAGTGGGTGGCACGTCAGGATCACTTGCTTCCCTCCATACCTGCTGCCGGTCCCACTGCCATGCGAGCCTCACACAAGCACAGCATGTTGAGATTATCTGTCTCCACACTCTGGCTCCACACTCAGACTTACCTGTGCTGCACGGGCTGCTGCTGCCCAACACCATCAGCCCCTGCGTGCTCGCCACCTCCTGTGCTGGCCACGCCCACTCCTGGGCTTATTTTTGGGGTAGGGCTTATATTAGGCACACCCTAAAAATAAGGTAGGCCATATTTTCTGGGTGAGTCTTATTTTCAGAGAAACACAGTAGTTATTTTAAATAAAAAAATAGAATAACAGAGTTGGAAGGGACTTCCAATCCAATCTCCTGCACAAGCAGAAGACCCTATACTATTCTGGACAAATGGCTATCACCTTTATATCTCTGGAGGATATAGGAAAATGTGGAGTAATTTTGAGAAAGACACAGAATTCTCTGACACATTAGAAAAATAATGTCAAAGAAACCCAATCGTAGCCTGGTCAGCAAGAGTTTTACTTTTGTAAAGAACTATTGACATAGTTTTATGAGCTCTACATTTTCTTTCTTTCTTTCTTTCTTTCTTTCTTTCTTTCTTTCTTTCTTTCTTTCTTTCTTTCTTTCTTTCTTTCTTTCTTTCTTTCTTTCTTTCTTTCTTTTGCCTTAAAAGTCAAGTCTTGACTCCTGGCAATGGCTCGTACAATCCCTTCAGTTTACTCAGCAATGTCATGGTTCCGACAAGAGCCTTGGTGGAGCAGTGGGCTAATGCCTCCTTAAGTAACACCAGCTGCCTGCAATTAGTGCAGGTTCGCATCCCACTAGGCTCAAGGTTGACTTAGCCTTCCATCCTTCTGAGGTAGGTAAAATGAGGACCCAGATTGTTGGGGGCAATAAGCTGACTTTGTAATAATGCTGCTTGGGGGGGGGGGGCAAAAGCCCTAATAAGCAGGCATATACATAGAATGAAGGCTATTGCTAAGCACATTGATTTGTGCTTTAGATTGTAAGCCGCCCTGAGTCTTCGGAGAAGGGTGGGATATAAATAGGATTTTTTTTAAAAATGCAGTACTTCAAAGAACTTCAAGGCATTGTTTACCTTAAAGAATCTTTTAATCAAGTAGCATAGCTTCGGCAGATACATGGTTGAAGCCAAGATCTGAATTCTCCTCCCTTAAACACATCGTATCAAAGCACAATTCCCTCCATTAATTAAATGTCATAAATCACATTCTCCAATTAGTTTAAAATGCAAAGTTTTCCTCCCTTCTTCAACCCCTCAATTCTTATCTTCTCTTATTATGAACAGTCTTGACATACATTCTCCCAACTGCTCCCCCCCCCCCCAGCGTCCACTAATTCTAACTCTAAAGTAACATACAGGTTAAAGAAAAAGGCTACATCTCCCTATGTTGTCAAGCAGGAACATCCGATGTTAGCAGCATTGACAAGCAACATTTTCAGAAGTGGTTTACAATCCTTCATCTGCAATCCCAAGAACATATTTATCATATCCATTACAAATACAAAAATACTATCTAGTTATGGAACCTTATGTATGACATTTTGACAAGAATGTCAACTACGATTCATAAGAAAGTGAACAGTGGTAGAAAGAAATAACATCTTATGTCTCTTATATCTTATCCAAGTAATAAATGTCATGAAATATAAGATATGCCATGAAGTAAAATGTGAATGCCTAGTATGTCTTTTATTTCATTCATAGATTTAAAGAAAGCCTAATTCCAAGTGACTCTCAGAAAATTACATTGACAAAGCCAGAACAATAGAGAGTCAGGTTATATGTCTCCAGAGAGAAAGAAAATCCACAGAAAAATCACAAACTATTATAAACACTCTACCCCAAAGTCTTGGACAACAGGCAAACTTGCAGTCCCTTACAAAACATAATTATATCCTGCCTTTATTTCTTATAACTCAATGCAGTGCACATAATGTTCCTAGGTTTTGAAAAAAATAATAATAATTTCCTTCAACCTCTTCCATTTCTTTGGGTTCTCTTGCCCCCTCCACAAGCCCAGTAGTACACCATTTCATCATTTCTCCATTCACTTAATTTTTTTGCTATAGTCATTTTATGTTTTTATATAAAAAAAATCCCCCTAAGTGCCTGGAAAAATGTGGAAGCAATGCACTGCTCGATGATTTTTTTTTTAAGCTCAGGGAAAAATAAATCCCATTGGAACATAAAATTGGCATTTAAAATAATACTTCTATTAAGTTTCAAATCAGAAACATTTTCCTTGAAAGGCAGATGTTGTAACCACTGAATATACTTGCATTATTAATGAATGTAGGTCTAATAATCATTGTAGACTAACAGAGCAGGAAGAAATGATTTTTTTAAATGTTGCTTTAAAGTTATTTTCTTGCACCTGCATGCTTCTAAATTTTGGTGCCTAAGATTAGGAATGCTAACATTGTATATATATTTAAATGTGTATGTATGTTTTACTATATACACGTATGCCTATATGAGTTTGGTGTAGTGATTAAGGTGCTGGCCTAGAAACCAGGAGATTGTAAATTTAGTCTTGCCCTAAATGTAAAAGTCAGCTGGGTGATTTTGAGTCAGTCAATCTCTCTCAGCTCAACCCACTTTAAGAGTTCTGTTGAGCAGGAATGAGAAGGAAAGAGTATTATCCATAATCACCACCTTGAGTTACTTATAAAGTAATAAAAATGGAATAAAAATCTAACAAAAACCCATGGTGACTGACATATAAGAAACAAAAAGAAAGACTGAGATAGCATCAGTGGAATTGTCCATTAGGAAAACATGGTAGACTGCTATTCAGACTTTTCTTATACTGTATTGGCTTAGTGTCAAGTTGGCATGAACAGAGGAGGAAAGGAACAGAGTAAAGATACAGTGTGAATTTTCCTTCAGTAGCAAATCCGGTTTGCTCTAAATGAGCTGATGAGCCTCCTAGTAATCATGGAAATCTATTCATCAGCATGCCAACTGATTTATAGAAAGTAAATCTTTCTTAAGATGCTTCCACTAACCACTAACATACCACACTGCCTGTTTTGCAGCAGTTGCTTAGAGCTCTAAAGATCTCTCACTGTTCTACAACCTTTTCTGATAAAAATCTTGCCACAGATTTATCCTTGATTCTGAAAGTTTGAGACTATTCCATTTTTAAAAGCTGTGAGTGCCACATGGGACAATATTAAATAAAAATGAAAGGAAATAACGTGTTCTGCTTTAATAGCATATAGACGTCCTTTTTTTTAGTTGAGACAAACTATATATGTCAAGCTACTGGAGATTTTGCTTTTTAAGCAAAATATGTTAAGCTTAGCATCTGTAAACAAAGCTTTGAATGTGGTGTACGTCTGGGGGAAAATATAGAAAAAAACATTAGTAATAGCTACAAAACAATAGCAACTGTTTGGAAATGACTTATCTGATAAGGTGGCTCTTCTAATTTCATTTTGTTTAAGCCCATTTCATGTTTATATGCTATAGGTTCAATATTTATTTAGGAAAAAGATGAAGAAGTACGAGGGTTTATTTTAGACAATAACTAAATCGAGCAAAACAGTAGAAAATTCAGACAATCCATCCTAACGTAATTAAATCAACGGCTATTGAAACAAGGAGAGGTAATGATATTGAAATTTCAATGGAAATTTCATTAAAGCTAGCAGTGGATTTTTTTTAAAAAAAGCCTTAACATTCATAAAAAGATGAAAATGTTGTTCCTGAGCATGCCTCTCTCTCACACACACACACAAACACACATGTATTGGAAAGGCTTAAGAAAAGATGTGCTAGTTGTCTGAGTATCTGCTAGAGCAGGGGTCCCTAACCCCAAGTCCTTGGACCGGTGCCGGGTCGCAGCATGCTGGCAACCAGTCCACACAAGCAAGCAAAGCCCCATTCACAGGATGCAGGCAGCACACAAAATCCTGCACCCTCCGGTCTGCAGAAAAACCTCTCTCCATGGAACCGGTCCCTGGTGCCCAAAAGGTTAGGGACCTCTGTGCTAGAGAACTGTCCCCTGTCATGTGTGAATCATCTACCACAATCATGTATCAAGAGCAAGTTTGACTGTCTTGTAACTAGCTCCGTGGCCTTTCTCTTCCTATGCTAATGCACCCTCAAAACTCTGTAAATAAGAGGGAAAGCAGTGATTAGACCCACTCAGTAATTGCAGCAGACAAACTTGCCTGGCAACCACCTGCTTTCCTTCTTGGTACACATGGATGTGTCATGAACAGGCCGGCATAGCTTTTGATTCCAATACTGATGTCAGCCTTTTACTCTCTGCACAGCAGAGTAGGAAAGTGCTCTAAGTGGTTTTCTGGCTACTTGCCATTAGCTGGATGGCAGGCTGCAATTCATAATCTTTAAATAAACAATAATTCATAAGGTATTAAGCAGCTGTACATTCCAGTGCTTTAATGTGGTTAAAATTGGTGTGGCCTAATTTTACAAAATCCTTTCCCGCCCGCCCCGCCCCCCCCCACAGCTTTTTCATCCCTTTTCTATTGCTCAGTCACTCTCCAGATAATGTCATTGAGAGGGGCAGTCACATAAATCAATCCAAGAAACAAATAAAATCAAATTTTGCAGGGAACAATCTGTGATAAGGAAACCTTTGAATGTGAGGTTTCTGTTTTTGTTTGCCTTTGCCCCTAAACCTTCAATGTAATAATCCCAAAACACAACCCACCCAACAATAAAGTCCTCCCAGAACATATATAGGTTAACATAATGTCAGTCCCAAAATATGCCTGGGAAAATATGTTGAATATTGATATGGATCAGAATGATTTTCATGTAACCCCTTGAATATGCAAACATTAAAGGGAGCAAAAAAAAAAAAAGAAAGGGAAAAAAAAAGATTTCCTACCTCATCAGGAAACAGAGGAAGCTGGCTGTGGGATTAAACTATTTGAAAGATTACTTTGCAAATCATCACGAAAGGAAAGAAGCATAGCCTAGACCAGTGGCCCCCAACCATTTGGGCACCAGGAACCTGAGAGAGGCTTTTCTGCAGACTGGAGGGGATGTAGTTTTGTGTGCTGCCTGCATCCTGTGGTTGGGGCTTGGCTTGTTTACACAGTCCAATTTCTAGCAAGCCGCAGCCCGGTGCCAGGTACTCCTGGCCCAGACAACACTCAAGAGTGTAAAAGAAAAAGGGTGAAGGTTTGTCCTCTGTGCTTGTGGGTTGGTTTCAAAACATTTCATTACCAGGCTAGGTAACATCTTCAGCAGAATGTAGGGGATGTCAGTCTTCTTCTGTTTATAAGGTTTCAGGTGTGGGTGTGTGAAGTGAGGGTCTTGTGATGGGTCTTGTGATGGGTCAGGTGTGAGTCATCAATGAGTCTTGTGATGGGTCTTGTGATGGGGAAATTACATCAGGTCAGGATCATTGGGAGGTGAACTGCTGGAGGGGAAGAGGGGCGGGGCTTGGTTGAGGGTCAGTGCTGTCCCTGGTTGGCTGTGCAGTTGATTTGGATTCTGAGTGTAAGAAAACTAGAGAAACAACAAGACAAGGCTGGAAAACAACAAAAAAATTGTACCCTTTTTACCACACCACCATGAGTCTCACAGTTTTAAGTGCAGGAAGTCCTTGACACATGACCACAATTGAACCCAAAATGTATGTTACTGGGTGAAACATTTGTTAAATGAGTTTTGCCCCATTTTACGACCTTTCTTGCCACCTTTGTTAAGTGAATCATTGCATTTGTTAAGTTAATAGCGTAGTTGTTAAGTGAATCTGCCTTCCCCATTGACTTTGCTTATCAGAAGATCGCAAAAGAGGAATCACATGAGCCTGGGACACTGCAACCGTCATAAATATGAACCAGTTGCCAAGCATCTGAATTTTGATCACATGGCCAAGGGGATACTACAATGGTCAGAAATGTGAAAAATGGTCATACGTCACTTTTTTCAGTGCAGTTAGAACTTCAAATGGTCATTAAACAAACTAAGATAAGATAAGATAAGCTTTATTGTCTTTTTTTGCTTTTACTGTGGGCACAACGGCACACTTCAGAAATGAAATTTAGTTCCTGCTCTCAAAGTGGAATACATACATGACACACACTTAACCATACTATATGCTCATATGTATAGACCCACACTCCTACTTATACATAACAAATAAATATTAAATACTGTCCATCTTGAACTGTTGTGAGTTGAAGATTACCTTTATATAGAAAATTAGTAACTTTATAGGACTACCTGTCGTGCCTTACCTAAGAACATTTCTGCTACTTTAAGGAAGGAAAACGAAAAGAAGAAAAAAATGACTCAGAAAGTGATTTTACATGACATGCCTCCTCAACTGAGGATCAAGTTGGTTTGTTAATCTACAAAGTTGCAATGGTTGTATGTATGCCAATAGACACAGGCGGTGGTAGGTTGTTTCCTTTTTCTCCCCCCCCTCCCTATAGACATAACAGCTGTGAAATAGCCTTGACATAAACCTTTTTTCACTTTGCAAGGAGAAAGTGAATTCAGGGGAGTGAATAACTGCAGGA
The DNA here is from genome assembly GCA_024449315.1 of Daboia siamensis. Taxonomy (NCBI): domain Eukaryota; kingdom Metazoa; phylum Chordata; class Lepidosauria; order Squamata; family Viperidae; genus Daboia; species Daboia siamensis. The sequence goes on along the minus strand of JAKJMR010000026.1, from coordinate 815,580 downwards.
ACCTTTTCCCGACCAAAATTTGTATCTTAGGTCAGATCCATTTCTTTCTTTTGCCACTTTGGAACTTCGGCAGATATTTCCCCAGAGATTTACAGCTAAAAAGGAGGATGGAAAACATCAAGCAGCATTTTATTTTATTCCAGACACTGAAAAACCATTGCAAGTATGACCCAAGCATTTATATCAGGTGCAGGGAACAGATATTTTATCCTGCTGAAGAAATACACCAGATGGAAACTGTGTTTAGTACATAGGCAGGGGAGGTAGCGTTGTGGATCACGCTCCTCAGTTTCCAATGAAAAGTATTTCCTTTATATATCTATTGCTCAGATTGGGTGAGGGTAATTGTTTTGTTTTGTTTTGATAACAATGTTTATGACTTGCTAGCTCAGGGCAAAATATTTTTGCAGAATTGAACTAGGACTCATTATTTGAGGTTCAAGAGAAAGTAGTATTTCCCTCTGTGACTTGGTTTCTCAAGAACTTTCTTACCAAGAGTAAGAGAAGAAGGACCTTGATAATTTTGAACACCCATCCCAGAAATTGTGGGAGATGGGCTGAAGGAAAGATTTAGAGATGCATAGATATAGGCAGATATAGAGAGATATGAAAACCACCCCCTCTTCCTTCTTCTTCCTCTCTCTCTCTCTTTCACACACACACACACACACACACAGAGAGAGAGAGAGAGAGAGAAAGAGAGAGAGAGAGAGAGAGAGAGAGAGAGAGAGAGCGAGAGAGCGAGAGCAAGAGAAAGTATAAAGATATCTTACTGTCAGGTTTCACTGTAAGTCAAAATCTGATATTTTACAGGCTAGAATTATAAATGTGCATATGAAAAGAAGCTTGCAGTGAAAGTCTGCAATATCCACCAAAGCAGCTTGAATCTAGATCATATGGTAAATCTAATCCTATCAGACAGACATATAATAATTGCTTTGAATGACAGTTGCTTGGCACTTTTTTTGGGGGGGGGAGGAGGAGAAGCTAACAAAGGATTCTATGAAAGGGAAGGAAGAAAAATGTTTCGGAAATACTCACAAAACTATTTTATCTCAAGAAGGGGATCATTACAGTAATTTCCAAAAACCTCCTAGGCCAGGGGTGTCAAACTCGCAACGTCACGTGATGTGTTGGGAAATATCACAACTTTTTTGCCATTGCCGGCAATGGGGTGGGTGCAGTTTTGCTATGATACATCTGGCTCAGGGGCTGGCAGTTTGACGCCCCTGTTCTAGGCCCTTTATTTGCTTTCATATACAGACTCTGAAGATGATGCAGAGAATAATAGCTTATAATCAATTTTATTGTACTAAAAGGTAAAGGTAAAGGTTCCCCTGCACAAGCATGCTAGTCGTTTCCGACTCTAGGGGCCAGTGCTCATCTCCATTTCAAAGCTTGAAGAGCCAGCACTTGTCTGAGGACGTCTCCATGGTCATGTGGCCGGCATGACTAGACACCAAAGGTGCACAGAACGCTGTTACCTTCCCACCGTAGTGGTCCCTATTTTTCTACTGGCATTTTTATGTGCTTTCAAACTGCTAGATTGGCAGAAGCTGGGACAAGTAACAGGTGCTCACTCTGTTACGCGGCACTCGGGATTCAACCCGCCAAACTGCCGACCTTCTGATCGACAGGCTCAGCGTCCTAACCCAGTGAGCCACCGCATCCCATTTTTATTGTACTAGAATCAATAAACATCTACACTTTGATTTACTCCATTTAATCATATTCCAATGGACAAACATTTGCACCTCTATTATTATTTTTTATTTATTCATTAACCTTATATGGATCCCATCTCATTTTGCAAAGCAACTCTGGGCTGCTGTTTTCCTACAATAATACTCAACATATCCCAGCTAACTTCCAGAAGCAAAATCAATGGGGAAAGCAGTATTTGCTTAATGATTCTATGATTCGTTTAACAATTGCTTAACAACTATGGCAAAAAAAGGTCATAAAATTAGGCATGACTCAAGAACTACCTTGCTTAGCAATGAAAATTCTGGTCCTAATTGTGACTGTAAGTCAAGGATTACTTGTAATTCAAAAGGGGGTGCCTATTTTTCAGAAAGACACAAACCCTTTTCTAAAATAGATATGAATTTCAAAAGTAGAGATTTTACTATCCTCAGACCATAATACTGTGAGTTTCGCTTATAAAAGCCACATTTCAGAGTGAGATGACCAGTAAATAGGATGGATGGATAGATGGATGGATGGATGGATGGATACCTATCTTTTTTTTTACACGGAGATTAAGTGAAGTGTTGTAACAGAAAGATAAAATTATTGAGGACTGTAAAAAGAAATGAAAAGTATTTTTTTCTCAAAAATAATTTAAATAAGTGCACCGGCATGAGAATAAGCAAGAAAAAAATGCAAAATATTCTGGATGAGATTAAAAGAAAACAAGAATGAAAGAAATCAATTAGGGAACATAGATATCTTTCAACATATTAAGACTTTACAGCAGCAGTTGTGCACATTAACAATAAGAGATATGGAAGTAAAACTGAATTATGTAAAACAAAGAAAAAGAAAGGAAAATGAGATTTAAACTGCAGGAGATGTATTATATTAACAGAAAGTGTGACCATACAAAAACATTCCATCTAATTTAAATAAAGGACAGGATATCCCATTGGAAAAAATAGATGCATATTATAGGAAACAAAATTTATTGCTGATTACAGAAGAAGAAGGAAATATTAAGAATGGGTCTATAATGATAAGAGAAGTTTCAGAAGCAATTAAAAAGAGTAAGCTAGGAAAGATGCCCGGGTTAGACAGACTATCAAGTATTATAAATGTTGAGGATGAACTTTTACAACCTTTACAAGATATGATGTATTCTATTTTACAAGGTGGAAAATGCCAGAAACTTGGAAAGAAGCTAATATAACACTAATACCTAAAGAAGGGTAAGACTTGACTTTAGCAAAGAACTATAGACCAGTATAATTCATTGTTGAATAATGACTGTAAGCTGATTACAATGATTTTAGCAGAAATAAATCTTTATTTTGACCTCTCTTTTTGTCCAAGGTGATTTAGAGCCAACCTCATTCTGATGCTTCATGGTCAACATGTGTCATTTTCCTAGAAAATTTATAAATAGGATGACAATATTCAATTAGAAAACTGACCTAAAAATTATTTGAATGGGAGTAAGGGATATTGCTCTTGATGCAGATGATAAGATCTGTCCCTGGGTCACTTGCTATAGAAGCATAGTGAATTGAAAAACAAAAGCAAAAAAAAAAAGTGGGTTCATTTGTGAGTACTCACATATCTGTGCTACCTTCTGGGTAAGAGATTCAGCATAAAGAGATTCAGTGAAAGATCATCACATCTGCAAATGCTGGGAGCAGAACAGCCATCGCTCTTTCACCCAACCAACAAATGGGACTTCAGCTGCCTATGTGTAACAGCTGAAGACCAATTCATCTAGACCAGAAAGCCAATTGAAATAGGTTGATGCAACCTCAATAATTCTGAGAAGCAGTTCTACCTTAACATAGCAAGGTGACCTTATTAAAAAGGTGTACTTCACACACACGTACATATATATAAATCAGAAACAATTAGAGCCTGTCTCTCTGTCTCACCAACCCACCCAAACTACAAAATATTAGAAGTACAATCACATCAGCACCACAATTTCAATTTTTCCAAACATGCTTAGTCCTTGTTGACTTATTTTAGGATTTCATTATCGTCCCACATTTCTTTTTGTCTTAAATACTTTTTATATATTATATATTATATATATTATATACATATCTTCCTTCTTACATGTCGATGGTGCAGTCTTAGATCCACAAGAGTCTGCCCTTAGATAATGAAATTTAATGTAAATTAACTGGTACATTATTTGCCCTAGAGTAAGATGGAATATTTCCCACTTTTAAAGTTTGTTCTCACTTAGATCTGGAGTACCCCCAGGCATTAATAGCACCTACTATTGCACATTTATTTAACTTTGGAAGTGCTGGAAAACCTCAGGCTTAATAGTTTAAAATATTTGCCATACCACATTTGTTTCATCAAGCTGCTAGCAGTGAAAAATATCTGTTGAATAATTTCTAAAGGTTTTTTTTTTAAAGCAATTTTTGTAGCACATCCACAGTTCAAGGCTTCCGGTTAAAAGGAAATCAAGTTGTTTTTACTCTTAATATTATTTGATTCAAAGTCCAGTGATATGCAGTTATTTCATTCAGCTTATAGCTAATGAGAATTAACTGAATAGGAAGGTTTTCTCATTTCAAATTCTCAATTATCTTCTACAATTAAGTTTTGGTAATCTATTTCATAAAGGCACAACTCTTTATTCTTCTACCAAAAAAAGAAAGAAAAGGAAAGGAAAGGAAAGGAAAGGAAAGGAAAGGAA
>JAKJMR010000026.1:786634-806184 GCA_024449315.1 Daboia siamensis | reverse complement strand
GCTATTAGAAGACAAGAACAACATTCACAGGTGTGGGCACACATGGCTACACACAACCACGTCTTTAATCTAGCAGGGACCGAGGCAATTGCCAGCGACAACACTAAAGGCGGCCGCTTGTTTAAGGAAGCTTGGTTTTCAAACCACTCCTCTATCAACCGGCATGTAGACCTCCCCACTGCATACCAGGTACTAAGAAATTGGGAAGAGGAACAACATGCGCGATATGAAGATAAACAGTGCAAGCATTCACAAAGTATCTCATTGTATCAAATCCAAGATTGCACCAACACACAACTACCCTGCAATGTTGAACACAGGGAAGAAGAGCAACAACCATTTAAGACCCCTGGCATAAGAACATGGGCAATGACCAGAGCTATGGCTACAACACATGGAACTATCAGCAATTCACTTTTAACAACAGATACCCAGAGACAACTACATCCCCAAAAACGGATGCGCAACAACTCAAAGAAATATGGCAGACCTCAACAAACAGATCGGTGATGCGTTCCATGAGCAGAGTGCAGACACCAACAGTATAAATGTGATCTCCCCACCCCAGCGTCTCCATCCTGACGACGTTGGCAGTTAGCTAACGAAAGCTTGATTTTTTAGCAATAAAAACTGTTTTAGTTTTTATATTCCATCCCAGTGTTCATTTGTTTGTTAATTTTAACATGCCTGGGATTCGCATTTTTAATCCTATCAAGGAATAATATATATGTGTGTGTGTATGTGTGTGTGTGTGTGTAATTTTTTTTGGGGGGGGATTGCTAACAAAGAATTAAAGGAAGACTAATATAGCTATTTCAAACTTATTTGTTTGAAATAGCTATATTAGTCTCCCTTTAATTCTTTGTTAGCAATCCAAAAAAAAATAATACACAAATATGAGCTGCCACTGTGTGACTACAGCCTGTTGATGGCCTTGGGTTAGGCTGAAACAGGAAATAAGATTTGCCCCGTGTTTGGGGGCCTAGCGAGGTATTTTAGGTATCCTAAAAATTTGAGTCCCAGGTACATCCATTTAAAATGACTACTAAAAGACTGCTAAAGATTTCTGGCACAAAAAAACTTTATTCAATACCAAGCTTTCATCAACAGCTGTTGACGTCAAGGTGTGAGCTGGCTCTGGGAACGCTCATCCTTATAGCCTCTTGGATGTTAACAACCTGGCCATTGAGTGTGTCATTCGTACACCTGCCCCTTGCCTTCCCCTAATTGATTGTGTTGACCCTGATTCAGCCATGCTGGCCGACATCTGTTTCAATTTGTGTGTGTGTGTGTGTGTGTGTCTGTCTGTCTGTCTGTCTGTCTGTCTGTGTCTGTGTATCTCTCTGTGTGTGTGTCTCTTTCTGTGTGCATGTGTAATATATAACTATGGCAAAAACATAAGATGTCTATAAAACTGTATGTGATAGGTTAAATGATAGATTATTTTTATAATTAGCAGCCAAAAATCTATTAAGGTACACTCAAAAGTGCTCAGGAAGCAAAATCTCTGTTGTCCAGTATATTCAGAATTACAAATGATCTGCAAAACTTATTGAAAATAGTCAAACATTACAGTGGAAAAATGGGACTAAAATTAACTTATCACAAAAAACACATCACAGCAAGTATAGCTATCAGCTTTATACTTGACAATGAAGACATGGAAGTAGTGGATAACTTCTTCATTTTACACTTGATTATAATAACCAAATGAACCACCAACTGAGAAATACATTGCAGATGAGCACTTAAGACTATCAATGGAAAACATGGGAAAAAATATTTAGACCTTCTAGCACAGGGGTGTCAAACTCAATTTCATTGAGGGCCGCATCAGCATTGCGGTTGCCCTCAGGGGGCCAGGTGGATATGGCCAGGGTGGGTGTGGCCTACTGGGTGGGCGTGGCCAGAGTGCGTATGGCCTACTGGGTGGGCGTGGCCAGCTCTACATCATTCACATCAAGGGTGCCTATGGGGGCCTGGGCAGGAGTGGGACAGATCTGAGGGTCTCTGGCAGAAGGAGGGTCTCTGGGCCAGGGCCAAGGCAGTGGGGGCCGTTCCCTCACTGTTTCCAGGATGGCTTCGCGGGCCACATGAAGCCACTTCGCGGGCCGGATCCGGCCCCCGGGCCTTGTATTTGACATGTCTGTTCTAGCAAAAGACAGAATTGTGTGACACTTTATAAAAATAAGAGTTGGACTTTGAAGAAGTAGGATATAAAGAGCATTGATGCTTTTTAACACTGGTGTTGGAGAAGACTTTTGAAATAACCAAGAAAATGAAAAAATGGATCACAGAACAAATCAATTCAGAGGTACAATTATCATATTTTGGATATATTATACATATACCTAGCTCTTCTGAGAAGTCTATAATGCTAGGAAAGATAGAGGGAAAGAGAAAAACAAGGTAATTACTAGCAGTGAGGACGAGGTTAATTATTTGAAGATCTATTCTAAAGGACTAGGTTGGGCACAAATCTATTGGACAAAATCTATGTGTTCACTAAAAACTGATGTAGACTTGATAACACATCATGAATCGCATGGATTACAAGTAGTAACATTATTTTGGATTTGTCATTTTTGAACCACCCATCTCTCTCAGACAGGAACTCTAGGTAGTGTACAATAAAGTGTTAAAATATAGAAGCATATAACAAATTTTTTAAAAAAATAAAATAAAAGAGGTAAGGGTGATTGAACCCTGTTAAAAATTACTTTAAAGGAGGTCTCTCAGGATGCCAAACAGTCCCACTGCTGCATATCCTTCTGGGATCCCCATGTGAGATTGTGGGGCCATGTTTTAACTCTTTTTTATAAATCCAAGAGAACAGGGGCCCGCCTCACTTCTCTCTTCCTAGACCTGGCCAGTTGGAAGTTTTTAACTGACAGGATCTGAATGGCTGGGACAGGCCAATGTAATAGGATTAAGACAGTTCCATAGCCTGGCTCCAAGCCATGTAGGGCTTTATAGGTCACAACTAACACCTTGAATTGGACCTGAAAACAAACTGGCACTCAAAACAGTTTGTGAAGCAAAGGTGTTACCTATTCTCTTCTTTGGGCACTGGGAGATCCTCAGGTTGTATTTTGCACCAGCTAAAGCTTCTGGATACTTTTCAAGGGTAGTCCTAGGTAGAATGTGTTTCAATAGTCCAGACAGAAGATGACCAGGGTATGAGTGACCAGGACAGACTCTCCATATCCAGAAAGGACAGATCTGGTACACACCACCAAGTTGAGGAAGGGCTATCCTAGCCACAGCTGGTACCTGTTCTTCATGCAGCAGCCAGAATTCCAAAAATATGCCCAGGTTAAACACTGGTTTGTCTGGGGTAATGCAGACTGAAAAGGATCCAAATAATCTGTTTCCTCCAAGATCCTATGGAGTTGTAATACCACATCTTCTCAACCACCTTCTTAGGTGAAAGGCTAGACAAAAATTGTCCAAAATGATTGGGTCATAAATACATATCCACACTTCACCCATATTCACATATTTATATTTATTTATCAAACTTCTTAACTGCCCATCTCCGTCATAGAAGACCGTATTCTTAAAGAAATAATTATATGAAATACTGCTAGGGAATTGAAATCACAGGCAACGTGTTGGATAAATGCAAGACATTTAGGATGGTTAAATCTTTTAAGTATTTGGTTACAAGATCTGTTCTAAATTTCATTATCAATTAACAGGAATAATATCAGCCACAATTTTTCATTTTAAAATAATTGCAGTATCAGAACTTATTGTAACAATCACTGAAATGTAGTAACAAACAGAAAACAGATTAACCCACTGAGATTTTTAAAATAACAGAAAATATGGGTAATCAGAATCCATCATTCCTTGCACTGAAAATGCATACAAGCAGCTTGAGCATTACACAGTCTTGTCAGTCCATTACAAGACCAACATTGAATTATCTTCTATCAATTTTCACTCAAGCCAATTTCAAAAGCTGCTGCACAGTTCACCTACCTGACTGATCCTCTTGGAGCAAAATATATGCAATGCCCATCACACAGCGCCTATTACAACTCTCAAAAGTACACAGTTGATTGCAATCTTAGTCTGCCAAGAATTTTAGATGGGACTGAAAATGAAGTATCTTGTAGTATTCCAATCAGGACACTGGAAGAAAGACAGAGATCTATCTGTCTGTCCATCCATCTCAAATTCTATTAGTCATTCTTCCTTACACTTGATATCTTCAGTGTGGAAATATCTCTAACACACATACCTATAAAGCGCATACACAAATAAACCAGAAACAGCTAAACAAAGCAGGTTAGGCCTGTTGATCATACTGATCTTAAGCAATATAACGTCTGAGTTCTGGGCTCACATTTTCCCTTGTAAAGAGATGAAAGAAAGCTCAGTTGCAAGATCGTACTGAGATAGGGACCTGGATACTAAAAATTAGGGAAAGGAGAAAGTTGAAGGGAGAAAAAAATATAGTATAGAGGGCCCATATTTGCTTCACTGCTTTTCTTTTGTTCCAAGTATGTAGGTACCTTTTAAAAAAAGGGGAAAAAAAAGAAAAGGAAAATGGTACTTTGCTAGAAGAGCTTAGCACTACTGTTCCAGTTTAAATGTTTTGTGACAGATACCCTGCCTACGTAATTTAGAAATATAGCTTTTTTTACTGGGAGAGTCACTTTCAACTGGCAGAATCTCCACTGGACTGTTGAAGACAATTGCCCTCTAGTATAAAAGATAATGCCTTGGCCCCATTTTCTTATATACAGATTGTCCTTGACTTATGACCACAACCGAGTCCCAAATTTATGTTGCTAAGTGAGACATTTGCTAAGTGAATTTTGCCCTGTAGTACAGCTTTTCTTGCTACAATTGTTAAATGAATCACTACAGTTGTTAAGTTAGCAACACGATTGTTGAGTAAGTCTGGCTTCCCCATTGACTGATTTTCAGAAGGTCACAAAAGGGGTTCTTAGATCCTGGGACATGGCGACCATCATAAATATGAGTTAATTGCCAAGCATCTGAACATCAGTCAAATGACCATGGGGATGCTGCAATGGTCATAAGTGTGAAAAATAGTCATAAGTCACTTTTTTTCTGTGCCGCTGTAACTTTGAACTAAATGAACTGTTGTAAGTCAAGGAGTACTTGGGCACAATTTTAAAATGTTTTAAGAGGGTTTGGGCAATACACAACACAGTATGCATATATTATTTTCTCTTTCTTCTATTTCTTTGCCAAATCTTTTACCTTTCACGTTCTGCTCAACCAAATAGATTTTACTCAACCTACTCTTACCCTTAACTATGAATATATTCCTTAAAAGATCAAGCACATTTTATTATGGAATAGGAGACTATACTGAAAATGAAATTGAAAAGCAGTGAGGAACTGCAATATCATAAAGGTTTAATCTGCAGCTGAACATGCACCAGTTAATAAACAGCACATCAAATCCAAGCCTTCAATGCATCTGCCAGGAATTTAGCAGTCCATGAAATATGCAGATTTTAAGCTATTTTCTCTTGCAATCAGGAAAATAGGAAAGGACAACCTTATCATCGTGTTGCTTCAAGATCCAAACATTCAGAGGAGCTTTATTCACCAGGGCATAATTTTTGATCATAAAACGTTCGTCAAAAGAAACCCCGATAACTTCAAATATACTCTTGCCCCACAAATGTCATTTACTCTACAGCCTGTTACTCAGGGCTGAAAGCCTATTGCGTTCTGCTGGGGCTAACTGCCTTATGTTCTTATGCATTCAAGGTATGGTTAAAAAAATATAGAAAAGATTCAATTAGCATTCCACTGAATTACTTGAATCATTATTTCTTTGTTCATAAAATGAAAGAGGCAAAAAAAGCAGCATTACATTTGAAGTACAATGAACTTGAACTGCTGAAAATTTCCATTATTTATAGAAAGGTATCCTATAAAATGAATTACTAAATGAGTACATCAAGCCTCCGCAGTGGGTTTTGGCATGCAAGTCATTACAAAACATTGCCTAAACTGATTGTATCCAAAAGCACAGGAAATTCATTCAGAAAGTAGTACAGGATAGGTTTCCAGATGCATTCAAAGCCAAGTGTCCCTTTGGGACATGAGCCAGGTGTGTGATGCAGATCAGATCCAATCTTGTGCTATGCAAAATAGAGTTTTTCAGGAAGCCTCAAGAGTTGAAAATCTCCAAGGAATTCTCTCTCCCAATTCTCACTAAAGCCTCCTTTTCTTATTGGCCTATTATTCTACTCTAAACTCACAGATTCTAGCATTATGTCAGGGCTGCCTCTGATCAATTCCTAGGAAAGAAAACCCTTGATTCCATAGATTCAGAGAAAAGTAGTGGAGGGATTCAGCCAGTTCACACCACCTCGGCAGAACTGGTAGTTCATTTTTTGTTGCCCAGGCCCAGAATGGACTTCTGGAAGTGGGATCCACACAGAGAACCAATTGTTCACATATTTGAATCCCACCAGTGGAGAAAAGGTACTTTTATTAAGAATGAACTGAATGCAGCAAAAGTCAGGTAAGGTCTGATGCAAAAACACACGAAAAGACAAATTGAAAATAACTCCAGAGCCCATGCTCTCACTAGTCAAGAAGGAGTCCAATCATCAGCCAGGAGATGTTTTGTGAATGTCTTTGGTCCAGCTGCTTTGTGCCACCTTCATGCATGCTGTTCCCCAGAGGAATGGCCTTGATGAGGTTAACCAACCTAAGCTGGCCTCTCTGAATCCAAGCCTCCTCATTGGTTCTGAGAACCACTATCATACCTCCTGCACACTTCACCTCCCAAATGCCCATTGCTCCTCCCTCCCCGTTTCCATGGCTTGAAAAAAAGTGGTGATGGCCAGGCCGACACATCATTCTGACATTATTAAGATGGAAGTATTTAACATAAGCCCACTGACCAATTCAATTTTGAAATCTGCAAGAGGAAAACCTTTGTGGGTAAAATTATACATATGTACAATTTTATGTATGCATAATTTTATGTATGTATGTACAATTTTATGTATATACAATTTTATACATATTTGAATAGAGACAAGGATGTTGCAAAATCCTAGTTGTATAGTCCTGGTTGTACAGAAGTTCTGCATGGTTGTTTTTAAATTGCTGTCTTGAGAAGATTAACATCCAGTGCAGAAAATTGGTGTTACTTTGAGGTGGGATGGGCTGTGTATGCTCGCTGTAATGTATTGGGCTTTGTCTTGTTAAGAGAACACCACGTGGGTTTATCGCTGGAAGGTTGCTTAAGCAGGGAAGCTGGCTAATGGCTCCCAGCTCCTCAGACAACCCATCTCTAGCGCCACCATTGGCTGCCTCTAGGGCGGCAATAGGATGCTTTAAACCTATTGGCCGCCACCTAGAGGCCAGGGTATAAATTGCTGCATTTGCAGCCCTTTTTCTCAGTTCAGATCCTGCAAGCAATAAACTATGATCTTTGCTGAACTCACTCGCCTCATCTTGTCATTGAAGCAACGAACCCAGTATCTAACACTCGCATTTGACAGTCCAAATTTAATAATGCCTACTTAGTTATGTAATGCCTTACTTGGCTTTCTGAAATGAGAAACATCTTTAAATTATCCCTACATTTTTAGTTTCAGTCAATTCATATTTTATATTTTCAGTTCTCTTCTAGAATGCTAAAAAAATCAGAAAGCTGTAATGCTAAAGGAATATATGGTAAATGCTGAAATCCACCATGGCTCAGTGAAATAGCAAAGCCTTTGGCTAAAGAAATCCCATGTTTAGTTCATGTAATTTTCTGTTACCTTCGAGTGCTGCAGTCAATCAAACAATAGGGTTTAAATGGGCCAATAGTCTGACTCAGCAGAAGACAATGCCAAGGGAAGTCAAGAATTAAGCAGCCAATAAAACCCATCCCCAAAGAAGATTTGAAAAACTTTTTAAAAAGTGTAACAATAGAAAAATAAAACTTGCCCCACTGAAATTTAGTGTTGGGGCACATTCCTAAAACTCTCTGTGAAAGCAAGTGTGACTTTCCAATTTATGAGATCAGAGCTTCAAGCTGAAAGAGCTAAAACTTTGAAGTATTTGAAAGTCAAAAGTTTGCAGAAGCTTTGGAGAAGGCTTCCTTTGCTAAGCACACTGAAGGGAATAAAGATTTATTTAGATATAAGCCAAGCCTCAGATGGCATTGAGCTTTCCACAGCTGCTCCATGACTAATGCGGTGAAGCAAGGGACAAGATAGTTAATGATATATGATAGCCTAAATTTTGGGAAGAAAGCAGATCTCTAAACAGAAGAATAGCTAAAAATTTAGAAAATACAAGTGCCCACCTAACAGATATTTTTAATCTCATCTACATTTCACAGGTTTGAGAAGAAATAGCTATTTCTAGACCGCCCATTTAAAATTTGCTATTTTCAATTTTCCAAATCGAAACAAGTGTAGAGCATAAGGAAGATGACTTTGACGAAGTTATGAAGGAATTATCACCTGGCAAGAGGACATGAAGCTTTTTTTAAAGTCCAGAATGAGATGATATTTGGAAGTAGCTCAGTCTCTAATTTTAGAAGGAAGTAGAGATGCAATAAAATTGAACTTGCCAGATTCTGTTATTCAAGCTATTTTAATAAAAGTAGTTTTAGCCTTTCTATGAAATTGATTTTCTGGATTGGTCTACCTAGTCAGGCAGACAACAATTGCTTTGGTAAAGCTGATCTTAAAAGAGAATATGTGTGGCTCAGGGTTTAACTGGAGAATCTATGATATCCTCTGAGCTTGTTATTTTCTTGCAGACATTTTGTTACTTTAACAATTCAGTGATTGAAGATGCTACTTAAAGATGTTCAGGTAATAAAACATCTGTAAGCAAACAACCAAGTGGAGAAAGCACCCAGGATTCAATAATGTTTATTAAGGAATTTAGGAGCCATGGTGGCACAGTGATTAGAATGTAGTATTGCAGGCTAACTCTGCATTCCCACTGCCAGGAGTTCTGACTAGCTCAAGCCTTCCATCCATTCAGTAAAATGAAGACCCAGATTGTTGGGGACAATATGCTGACTCTATAAACCCTGCTTAGAGAGTGCTCCTATAAACATAATGGCTATTGCTATTGCTAATGTTTCTTCTTGTTTTCTGACTAGAAGTTCTTTGCATGGTGTTTTTTTTTCCAAAAAGCCATTTGGCCACTTCATCTTTAAATTCAACATCTCTCACTCCTCCAATCATCCAATTTTGGAATTCTGATTGATTTGTGAAATGAATATTGTGTATTTTTAGATATGATGGGCTAGACATGTATGAATGCAGCTGACGATGGACTACCCTTTTGTATTGAAAAAATCCAGATGACTATTAAATGACAGCAATGGTATGCAGGAAATATCAGTTCATCCACAATTTTGCTCCTTCTATATGGATGTGCATTTTCCCTTTTTTAAAAAAGAATATTACAGTAGAAACATTGCTGTGCACTTTCTGTTATTTATTTAATCAGCACAAAGCACCTTGTGTAATTCACACGAACTGCTTGGCTTAGCTGTATAAGAGCAGAATTGCTTTTCAAGTGGAATTGTTTAAAAATAAAGATGTGCTTATGCTGAGAAATATATAATATAGATGTACCTATTCTGAGCATTAATATTTATGGGCTTCGATACCTCTGAATAAAGTAAATTGAGACAATATATATGTATAGCTAAACTGCAAGGAGTTGGGATCAATAACTTTGTTTTTGCTATTATTTTTAATTGCAAAAATTGTATGTAAATCTGGAGTCCTTTTCACTGTTCTCAGAAGCAAAAGAAGAAATTGACCAATATTATGTAGAAAAAAAAATGGGTCAAAGATTTGGGGTTTGAAGTGGTTGACTTTGTTTCAAGCACGGACATTTAATTTCATGTTTGATGACCTGCTGTATTCTACATTTTATAGCTAAAGCTTGGCTAGAAGAGTGAAAGAAAATCTGTGCTGTAATGTTATGCTTTTTTTCGCTCAAGAGCAAGGAACATTTCCAACATGGAATATGCTTATGTTTAAAGAAAAATCGTCATCAGGGTCCAGTCCAAGCTGGGAATAGACAACATGGAGACTGCTTTAGAAAGAAGGTTGCAGTTTATTGAAGAGCAGAGCCAGACATAAATGAGGCTCTGGAAAAGCTAACCACATGTTGCTGGGAATGGTGGGTTTTTATACCTTCTTGGGCTTTTGAGGTTGTTTCCTGTTCCTGTGGCATGAACTTTGACCTTTCTGGTATTCTGATGGTGGTGGGTTAATCCTATTATGTCCTTAAGGTCATGAGTTTGGATGGGGTATGTAGATTTTAGGGGTCTTTGTCTTTCTAATTTCATCAGCTTCTAGCTTCCTGGCTCCAACCTTTCCAAATAGGATTGTCGAATTTGCATTTATAAAAGGTGGTTTCCTGAGTTTCTACTGGGGGCTATTAAGAAAAACTGGGCCCGCTTTTCTGGTTTTAAGATCCCTTGAGGAAATATATTCTGTCTTTTAATATTCCCCAAAATATTTGTTTCTCTGGGGGGCTGACTTCCTAGACTTGTCACTGGGCATATTTTTAAGATCATTGAAACAGAGTCAGGAGGTAGAGCTAAGTCAATGCAATGTAGCACCAACTATACCCTCAGCAATTTTATCCTTTAAAGGATTTTATGGGGGATTCAATCACAGCTGTGACATGTAGTTGAAGCAAATTCATTTAATCTGGATCACAGTACAGATAATGACTACATAAGAAAGGTATAAACAAGACTGAAAACAAGAAGGTGTCTCCTGATTCTCTTCCCAAAGGTGCTTCTTTTTTAAAAGGCAATTGGACTGTCTTTGTCTTTCATTGAAGACGTTTCACTTCTCATCCAAGAAGCTTCTTCAGCTCTGTCTGAAGAAACTTCTTGGATGAGAAACACAACTTGTTTTAAAAAAAAACCAAAAACCAGTTACCTTTTGAAAAGGCATCTTTGGAACAACCGTGACCTGGCTGACTAAGAATCTCCATAGACAGCTGATTCTCATTTTTTTTTTCATGACTACAGAAAGGGGGAAATGCAGATGTTCTTCTCTGATTTGTACAAATATGCATTTTTTTTTTCTAAAAACATAATTCCTGTCATTCCAGACGTGCATATCATTCCAATCAATATTGGAATGATTTGAATTTAATTCTGGAAGGCAAACTTCTGAAAGACACGAGAGCATGGACAGAGCTATAATAGTGATTATTCAGCTTGACCGAAAGTTGTTTTAAATACAGTACTGACAACAACTACGATTTACAAAAACCACTCAGATATATTTAAGAACATGAAAGCAAGAACAAATATTGATTAACAAATAAACAGAACTGCGATGAATAATAAAGGAACTGTAATCAATCTAGTTAAAAATAAAGCCTGCAGTATTTTGAACAGTCTATTCTTATTCTCTCAATTCCCACCTCTGATGCTCTGAGCAAGATCCAGCTCATTGTTTCTAAAGTTACAAAGCTGAACCTTTTACACTTCTCAGCCCTCTGCTTCCATTTGGTTCAATAAAAGGCAGAGGGCAAGGAGATACGTTTACAAAGCAACTGATAACAATATAGCCATAACTTATTCACTTAAAAACAGCTTACACTGCTTTAATGAAATACATTCAGGAAAAAACAACAACACAATGCTGGGGACTTCCGTGTGGCAAGGCGCCGACGACGACAGCTGCTTTCAGGTTGTCAGCTTCGCGGCTTTGTAGAACCGCCGAAAACAGCGCCAATCAGCTGTTTCGGCGGTTCGGAAGCCCCCTCCTCGGGAGAAGAGGAGGGGGTGAGTATCCAAGTAGGGGAAGGGCTCTCCGGGGCCGCCAGAGCTTAAAGTTCTGGCGGCTGAAGGATCAAGCCCCCCCGAAGCTTGGATTTCTCCGGGCTGCGCAGCGTTTCTGCTCCGTGTCTTTTGGAGCAGAACAAGGCGAACGCAACCATCCCTGAGAAAGCAGGCAGAGCGATGCAAGAGAATAAGGAGTAAGTGAACTTTTGATCTTTGGCTCAATCCACATTGAAGACCCTGAAAGTGAAAGTGCGTAGTTGCAATAGTGGAAAAAAATGGCGGCTAAATCTTCTAAACTTACTAAAAGTGCGGGGGCTTCCCCCCTGCCGCAATCTTCAGTGCAAGTTATAGCACCTCCTGCATCTTCACCTTCGCCTGTTTTAACAGTTAAAGTTTTGCAAGAGGCTTTGGAAAAGCATTCACAGCAATTAGCTGAAATTATGGATGAAAAGTTGGAAGAGAAGTTTACAGTAATAAGGGAGGACATCTTGCTTGCATTTCAAGGCATGGCGATATGTATTGAACGCCTGGACGAAAGAGTGGAGGACCTCAGTCAAAATAATATTAAATTGGATGCTAAGATATTAGAGACTGAGAATGCGGTGGATAAAATTGATTATGACCTGACATTGGTACAATACCATGAAATGGAATTTGCTATGAGAATTAGAGGTCTTAAGGAGAATCTTAAGGAAGATTTGAAGAAAATAGTTTCTGTTGCTCTGGAAGATGTGTTGGGAAGGCCAGCTGAAGGAATTGCAGAAGATATAGATAAAATCTTCCGTGTTAATTCCTGGATTGCAAGACAAAGGAAACTACCTAGAGATGTGGTTGTTTATTTTACAAAGAGAGCAACCAGGAATGAAGTTATTCAAGTCTCTTACAATACTAAGCTTGTGATTGCAGAGCAAGAAGTCTTGGTTCTAAAAGAGATCCCTCCAAAAATTTTAAGGAAACGAAAGGAATTTGCATTTCTGGCACAGGAGCTTAAGCGACGTGATATCAAGTTTAGATGGGAGATTCCAGTGGGTATGGTGGTAATGTATGAAGACACAAGATACCGTCTTGCTACAGTGATGCAGGCACGTGATTTTTATAGCAATGTTTTAAAAGCAATCCCCATACCACTTTTGGAATCAACAAAGGAGGGAAAGTCTCAAGATGCCGAAGGAATACAGACAGATGAGAAAGCAGCAGGAGTGGATCAAATTTCAACAGTATCAGAAGAAGTAAGAGACCAGAAGATTACGCGTGCTGCTTCGAGACGAATCAGACGTGAGCAAGAGCAGGATCAGCAGAATGTTGTGGAACTTCCAAAGTGTACCTATAGCGAAGCTGTGGGAGGAGCGCGGCCTAAAAATGTGAAGGGGATCCTGGAAGACGCGCTCCAAAAGCTTTGGGTTGCCAAAAATGGTGACTAAGTTTTTAACTTGGAATGTCAATGGATTAAATTCACCACAGAAGAGAAAGAAAATCTTTCAATATTTAAAGCAATTTAAGACTGATGTTATTTGCTTACAAGAAACACATATTAGAGCTATGGACCAAAAGTATTTACTAAATTCAAGATTAGGTACACAATTTATTGCTTCTGCAACAAACAAGAAAAATGGAGTGGTTATTTATGTTAAGAATACAATTACAGCAGAGTTAATCGAAGCAGATCAACAAGGAAGATATGTTATTGTGGACTTGTTAATAGAAGGCAAAAAAACTCTTTTGGTTGGATTATATGCTCCTAATCAACAGCAAGCTGATTTTTATAGTTTATTACACAGCAAGATTACCCAATTGGATTACAAATCTTTTATTTTTATGGGAGACTGGAATGGTGTTTTGAATGTACAAATGGATAAGAGTGGATCTTATAGAAGTACCCCAAGTCATGCTAAATTGCCTAAGTCTTTTTTTGAGATGATGGATGATATGGAACTACGTGATGTTTGGAGGGAGAGGAACTCACAAGAAAGGGATTATACTTTTTTTTCTGATAGACATCAATCTTTTTCTAGGATTGATTTTATATTATTGACTAATGATCTTTTTTTTAGAATTAAGAAGATAAAGATTTGTTCAAGGATTATGTCTGACCACAGCCCAGTTTGGTTAGAGATTGGAAAAGACATTAGAGAAAGATGTTCCTGGCGTTTAAATGAGAATCTGTTTAGAAATCAGAAAAATGTGGAAGAGTGTAAAAAACAGATGAAGGTTTTTTTTTGAAACAAATATGCATAAGGGTACTTCTATGGAAATGGTATGGGATGCTACTAAGGCGTATATGAGAGGTGTGTTGATATATCTTAATAATAAATATAGACGTAATTTGGAATTTAGGAGGAAAGAATTAGAGATAGAGATTAAGGAAAAAGAAAAGGCTTTAATTTTGAATCCATCGGATGTGAAGATCAAAGAGGCTATTAAGTTATTAAGAGGACAATTTGACAAGTTAATGGCTGATCAGGTGGCAACTAATCTACGGTTTGCAAGGCATAATACTTTTTGCAATGCCAATAAACCAGGTAGATGGTTAACTTATATGCTAAGGAAGAAGCAAAGGGTTTCTAATATAGATAAAATAGAACATAAGGGAAAGGTTGTGTATCAACAGAATCTTATCAAGGAAACCTTTGTTGATTTCTATTCTAAATTATATGCTAGAGATAAGATTAACGAAATAGACATTCATTTATATTTAAAAGACGTTAGCATCCCGGTTCTTACGCAAGAGCAAAAAGAAGAGATGAATCAGTTGATAACTGAGGAAGAACTATTTTTGGCAATCAAACAGTTAAAAACAGGTAAAGCGCCAGGCACGGATGGTTTGACTGCTGTGTATTATAAAAATCTACAGTTTGAGATGATAAAGCCATTAAAGGAACTGTTTCAGACAATTCAAAAAGGGGGTGGAGTGCCTCCGTCTTGGAAAACTGCTTTTATTTCTTTAATCCCGAAAGAAGATCAGGACGTTACTCAAGCAAGAAATTATAGGCCAATATCACTCTTGAATACAGACTACAAGATATTTGCTAAGGTTTTAGCTAGTAGACTGATGAGGGTATTGCAACAGGTAATTCATGGTGATCAAACTGGGTTTATAAGTGGTAGACAAATGAAAAATAATGTGAGACATATAGTTGATTTGTTGGAATTTCTGGAAAGGAATAACCAGATCCCTGCAGCATTGATCTTTTTGGATGCTGAAAAAGCCTTTGATCAATTGGATTGGAAATTTTTGCTGAAAGTATTAGATAAAATGAATTTTGGGGATGAATTTCTACAACCAATCAGGGCATTATATCAAAAGCAAACAGCTCGAATAATTGTTAATAATAGTTTGACTGAAATGTGTAATATTGAAAAGGGTACGATAACAGGGTTGCCCGTTATCACCTTTATTATTTGTCTTAACGTTGGAGATATTACTGATTAAAATACGGAATTCGGAAACAATTAAGGGAATTCAAATAAGAGATCAGGATTATAGATTGAGGGCATTTGCGGATGATCTGGTTATTACGTTGACATATCCAGAAAATTCTGTTATGGAACTGATGGAGTTAATATCGCAATATGGGAAAGTTTCTGGATTTAAGGATAATATACATAAAACTAAAATGTTATCTAAAAATATGACAGTATTACAAAAGGTAGCTTTAGAAAGGTTAACTGGATTTGAAATTGTTGAAAGGGTTAAATATTTGGGGGTATACTTAACACCCTCAAATGTAAAATTATATAAAAACAATTATGAAAAGTTATGGAACAAAGTGCAAAAGGAATTGGATAGTTGGAAAAAATTACAATTGTCATTATTGGGAAGAATTGCGGCAGTAAAAATGAATGTTCTGCCAAAATTTTTATTTTTGTTTCAAATGACACCCATTCTCAAAAAGGATTCAAATTTGGAGGAATGGCAGAAGGGTATTAATAAATTTGTTTAGGCAGGGAAAACGCCACGGGTTAAATTTAAAATTATGCAGGATACGCGTGAAAGAGGTGGTCTAAAAATGCCCAATCTTAAATTATATTATGAAGCTGCTGCATTATCAGCCATAAGTGATTGGATTAATTTGACACAAGGGAGACTATTAAATCTTGAAGGGTATGATTTGTTATTTGGTTGGCAGGCATATTTATTGTATGACAAGAAGGTAGACAATGTGTTTAAAATGCATATTTTGAGGCATGCTTTGTTGCGAGTTTGGAAAAAGCATAGACAAAAATTAAATTACAAGATACCTTTATGGGCAATACCCAAACACATAATAGAGAATATAAATGTTGGATTTAAACATGATGTGATTACATATAAGGAAATTTTGAGTTTGGAGAGGAATGTATGGTGTTTGAAATCATATAATCTTTTACGAGGAAAAAAGATTGTTCAAACTTGGTTTCAGTATGGGCAATTACAAGCCAGGTGGAAAGAGGACCAGAAAATTCGTTTTTTAATGGATGATGAAAATTTGTAAAGCAAATTAGAAATCAGGGACCAGCACATATCAAACGGATATATCTTGCATTGATAGAGATTGACTCAGAAACAGAAATTGTTAAGGACTGTATGATAAAATGGGCACAGAATATTCAGGAAGTTATCACAATGGACACTTGGGAAAAGATTTGGGTGAGAAATGTGAAATTTACGCAAGCTCAAAACTTAAGAGAGAACTTTTATAAAATGTTTTATAGGTGGCATTTAGATCCTAAAAAGTTAGCAAGTATGTATCCGAATTATCAGCCTAAATGTTGGAGATGTGGCGGTGAAGATGCAACGTACTTTCATATATGGTGGACTTGTAAAAAGATCAAAGCATTTTGGATTAAAATTTGGTGGAATATGCAGAAGATATTCAAGAAAAGGATAAAGTTTTGTCCGCAATTGTTTTTACTGGGCATTATTACTGATACTACCGTCCTGGACATTAATTTGATGTTGAACTTAATTACGGCAGCGAGACTTTTAATAGGGCAATACTGGAAGAAGGAAGAACTGCCGACTATAGAGGAATGGACTTTAAAAGTTTCCAACCTGGCGGAAATGGCGAAGATTTCAGCATATTTGAAAGACCATTCGCAACAACGATATATTGTGGAGTGGAAAAAATGGATTGATTACATCCAGAATAAATACGAGACTAAAAAGTTTCATCTAGCATTTGAATAAGTATATTGCTTGTAGTCAACTTATAAGAGCTAAAGTGCGAGATATTTAATAGTTTATTATTATTAGTATATGGGAGTTTATGATTGTTTATTTTATTTTTATACCTTGTATCCAGCTCTGGGAAGTCGGGGAGGGGGGAGGGGGGAAGGGGAGGGTGAGAGGGTGGGATAGGGTTGGGAAGGGAGGGAAGGGTTGGGGGATGGGATGTTAAAGATAAAATGTATTGAAAAACTTTTCAATAAAAAAAAAAAAACACAATGCTGGCATTTGGGGCAAGAGTACAATATATGATTGAGCTAAAAGGTTATATTGAAGCACTTTCAATTACATATTTTGACTTTATGGAACAGTGGTACTAGAGATACAAAAATACATAAAGGGATCACCATTGGTTAAACAGAAAGACACAGACACACAAAAATGTGTAGGTCTCAGTTTTGATGCCTAATACCTTTATATAAAATAGGAGCTAAGAAGATCTCTGCTTCTGATCCTTGGAGACTTATATTTAGTCAGAAAGGAAAATACTATACTATATAGTGTTATATGTTGACCTTATATAATCCAGTTTCTAAGTCTCAGGAAACGCTAGATACTATTTTTTGTTTGTTTCTATCATTCTTTCTATAAATAAGAGTTAATTTTATGTCTGAAGCCACTCCATAGGATTTGATTCAGAGTACAGAGTACAGATTACAACTATTCATTTACACTGGCTCTGAAAAAAGTGACATGATTGGTTTTCACGCTTATGACTGTTGCAACTTCCCCTTGGTCATGTGATCAATATTTGGGTGTTTGACAACTGGTATATATTTATGACATATGTAGTGTCTCAAGGTCATGTGATCTCTACTTGTAATCTTTCCACTTTGCTTCCAACAAGCAAAGCCAATGGTGGATTTTCTTAAGGACCACCTGGTTCACTGCAGTCATTCACTTAACAACTGTGGCAAGAAAGATTGTGAAATAGGGCAAAAACTCACTTAACAATTGTCTTGCTTAGCAACATAAATTTTGGGCTCAATTGTGTTTGTAAGTCAAGGAGCTTCTGTACTTTAATTATTTAGACTTTGGTTTTTCTAACTGCATAGAAACTAGATTATTTTATCATAATCCAAAAACTGCCAAATGAGAGATAACCCCCCCCCCCCCCCAAATTAATGTTTTAAAAGTCTGCAACATTATCATGTCACCTTCTGTAATGGTATGTGGGAATGACTTTTGGATTCAGGAAAAATAGTCACAGAACAGACAAAGGTATCTCAGTACACAAAAGCAGATGGAGAAACGTTTCAGAAAACTAGGACCCTCTCTAGTTTTGCTGGAAAGAAAAGGGAACGGAAGCGAGGAATACATTCAGATTTGCAAGATTTTATTAACATAACTTTGCCATAAAGATAAAGCTAGTATTCATTTTTGTCCTTTTTAGCCTATGTATTTCACAGAGCTAACAACTTCCACTAAAGCACTAAATCCGGGCTGCAAAAATCTGGATGATAACTAGAGAACAAGAGAGAGCTTGCTTCCATCTAGTCATTGTCCAGATTTTTGAAGCCCAGCAATGATTGCCTTAATGTCCCTCAACCCCCTTGTTAAGGAAAAAAAACCTACACCAAACTGTGTTATGCTAAGGGATTATTTTAATTTCAAAAGGTATTACGTTTTTATACTATAGATACCCGTTTGCTTCCTGAGATCACTTTTAGTTTTACTTACAAAATATCTTTTCCAATTCACAAGGAGAAAAAAAACTAACCACTTTCATAACTGAAATTTCATAAATCAAGCAAGGAGTATTAACCAGGCATCTTGAGATCTCTGTGAGAGAAGAAGCAGCCTTAGGGTATCATAATAATTTACACAAGGAGATTAA
Organism: Daboia siamensis; assembly: GCA_024449315.1. Taxonomy (NCBI): domain Eukaryota; kingdom Metazoa; phylum Chordata; class Lepidosauria; order Squamata; family Viperidae; genus Daboia; species Daboia siamensis. The sequence goes on along the minus strand of JAKJMR010000026.1, from coordinate 787,353 downwards.
AAGGGATGACCACTTATTAAAAAAAAGGCAGACAGCCATCTGTGCAATAAAATACCTTTCCTGCAAAACTCTATAGAGAATGTCATAGGTCTTGTTTATAATTATATATAAGACAATTGTTCTATTAAAATAAAGAATGGGTTGTTGTGTAAACTGCAGGCAAAGAAGATGCTGCTTAAATAAGGCATCAGCAATAATATTTCATTAGTAAGAAAAAAAGATAGGCTCAACTGCTTTGGTTTTGTTTTCATCCTATTATTCATTTCCTAAATATTATTAAATTTCATTCAAAAGCACGGCATGTAGCAACTCTCTTCCTCCTCCTCCTGGGTCTATTGTAGAAAGACCTACTTAAAACCCCCAAATTAAACTCTGTGAAACCCTAAATTACAGTCTTAGGAACAAACAAACGGTACCATATATTTTCATCGTAGTATAATAGACAAATTGCCACACTTTCTCTAGAAGAAATATCAAGTGAGCCACATTTGCTATAATTGCACAATGATAACTGTAAAAACCATAAGTTAAAAAAAACCAAACAAAAAACAGACAAGCTTTATTCACAGGAGCCTACTTTGTTTTCTTCGGTTTTCTTGCAATACAATAGCACAAAACATCAGGAGTGGATTCAAATTTAGACACACTTAAACTGCAGCTATACAACTTATAATAGTTGTTACCATTTCTCATTGTTTTCAATTATATATATATATATA
>JAKJMR010000026.1:763415-784323 GCA_024449315.1 Daboia siamensis | reverse complement strand
CCTACCCGTGCTTTAGATCATGGAACAGAATAATAAGCAGTATCCACAGACTCCTTTAGGATTGGTAAGTGATATAAATCCAGATCTGGGATTTCATAGAATTGTAGGGTTAGAAGGGACTTTGGAGGTCTTCTAGTCCAGTACCCTGTCCTTAGCATGAGATGTTGTATAATCCCAGAGAAATGGTTGTCCAATCCTTTCTGAAAGTCTCCAGCCATGGTGCACCCACAACTCCAGGAGGCAAGGTATTTCATTGGTTAATTGTTCTCAATGTCAGGAAATTTCTCCTGAGTTCCAGATTGGAACTCTCTTTACCAAGTTGTCACCCATTGCTTCTTGTCCTACCCTCAGGAGCTTTGGAAAATAGGACAAGAAGTAACAGGCAGAAGCTCACTGGAATTTGAACCACATTAATCTTAAGTCCAGATATACTGAATGAGTATCTGTTCTTGCCCTAATTTCATTTGCATTTCTAATTCTTGATATAGTGGAACAAAAATTATGACACAAAACCTTCCTTTGTCCTAATTTCATTTGCATTTCAGATCCTTGATACTTTTTCATAAAGCTGTGACACAAAGCCTTTATTTGAGTATTAAGAGATGTAAAATGACACTTATTAAATTCAGATTTCATCATGGCCAAGGAATTTGTTATGGAACATTGGGTTGTATTCAAGATATTTCAGGACAAAATAAGGAATATATATCTCACAATGCAATAATTTGTGAAGATTTGCTGAAATTAGTATAAGGATTGAGCCAAGAGATTGAAACAACAGCACAAAATATCATTATTTCCTCAAATAGCGGTAACAAGGCACTGTGACTGGCAACTTCATCAAGACCAAACATAGCCAGGTAAAAAGTACACTTCGTGACAATATAATTACAGTAGAACCTATCTGTCTACTAGCTATTCTAATCTCAGCAATGATCATATTGTCCAAGAATTCTCTCTCTCTCTCTCTCACACACACACACACATACACATGCACACACACACACACACACACACACACACACACACACACGTCCAAGAAGTCCACACATGTATAAATTGGTGTAGTTGGAAAACATTGCCCTAGACCAGGGGTGTCAAGCTGCTAGCCCATGGGCCAGATGCGTCATGCCGAAACTGTGCCTACTCCATTGCCGGCAATGGAGAAAAAGTTGCGATATGTCACGACACATCATGTGATGTTGCGAGTTTGACACCCCTGCCCTCTAGGTCTACCAAACAATAGCCTGGTTCAGGAGCATCCTTTATTTATCAAATTTATTTGTGCCCTCCCCGCTCCAGCACTTCAGGTGACTCTGAGCGGCTTACGTCAAGATAAAAATTCAAATATTATAAATTTAAAAATGGATTAAAATTAAAAAAAATTAAAGTTTAATTGTGAAATGAATCCTTTTTTTAATTGTCTTTATAGCTCATTACATAACTTTTATGCATGAACTGCTTGCATATGTTACCCTATTATATTGGATGATCAATTTTGTACATTGGCTTGGATCCTGAATAATATAACAGGCCTATGTAATGTGGTGTAGATGAACTTGATGAAGTGACTCAGACCACGGAAGCCAAAGAATCAGCCAGTTTACCTTAACAAAAACAGTTTGAATAGTCTTAATGTCTTTTTTTCCTTCAGAGCTGGCTGCAGGGTTTCCACACTAGATAATGAGAGGCAGGTCAAAAATCAGACTGACATGCAGGAACCATACTGCTTTGAAAACAGTTTTGTAAATGTATTTCTCTATAATGAATCACCTCTATGAAACTTTGCATAACTGTACAAAATAGTACAGAACGTTCCATGGAAAAGATGGAAAGAGGCTTTGATTGTTTTGGCACAGTCTCCCTTCTCCTATAGTCCTTTCTCCTCCAGAGAGATTGGATAATTTCCTTCATAGGCAGATCAAAATGAAACAAAAAGCTAAAAAGACACACAACTCAGACTCACTCCACCATTAAGTAACAATGAAGGTAAAAAGGTAAAGGTTCCCCTGCACATGCGTGCTAGTCGTTTCCGACTCTAGGGGCCGGTGCTCATCTCCGTTTCAAAGCCGAAGAGCCAGCGCTTGTCCGAGGACGTCTCCGTGGTCATGTGGCCGGCATGACTAGACGCCAAAGGCGCACGGAACGCTGTTACCTTCCCACCGTAGTGGTCCCTATTTTTCTACTTGCATTTTTATGTGCTTTCGAACTGCTAGGTTGGCAGAAGCTGGGACGAGTAACAGGCGCTCACTCTGTTACGCGGCACTCGGGATTTGACCCGCCAAACTGCCGACCTTCTGATCGACAAGCTCAGCGTCCTAACCCACTGAGCCACCGCGTACATAATTTTGCATAAATCAAAATCAGTTCTCTAATTACATCTACCTTCTTCTGATTCCTAGCTTGCTGTGTTTTCTGGATCTATAGTCCTAGAATCCTGGGATTTGTGACAATTATGTTGGCCAAAAAGAGATGGTCCTTTTTGACCCATAAAAGAAAAGGCAAAATAAACACCACACTGTGCTTCTAATGCTTATCTAAGAGAAGCAGGAAATCTTCATGCTTCTATTACTCAAAAGTTTGAGTCCTCAGGCTGGCCCACTATCTCGATAAATTAGAGTTGATAGATTGACAAATCAAATTGCACTTTTCCTTTAACACTTGCTTGCCCAAAATACTTGAGATGGGATTTCTCCCTATTCCCTGTAACAATGTATTCCCTATGCTATGTGAGCGTGCCTTATGGAATGATAAAAATATGAAAATAACTGCCCCATGTCAATGTGTAATAAAAAAGCAGGAAACAATTTTGTTCTTATCCAAGTCATTCTGTCATGCTTTCTTCTTTGTAAGGTTATAGATTTTGCATTAAATGAAAGTCCTCCACAGATCACTCAAAACGGTTTATTAGGACATTTGAGGCCGGTATGTCCTCAATCACATCCTTGATTTTAAAAAAAAACACACAACCTCCCTGCCTTAATTTATCATGGTTTCTTTTCTGTGTCATATGCCATCAATTTTCTTGCCAGCGCTATTCATATAATGCCAGCAGATTCCCTACACAAACTTTCTTCACTTTGACCCACAATTTTTTTCCCCTACTTCTGTTGCCATCTGGAGCAGCTGTTCCATGCCTCTCCATCTCAATAGACTGTCATTTCCTTGGAAATCTCAATTGAAAACATACAACTTTCCTCTCCTGTTCCTTAATTCCTCCATCATTTTGCCAGTTCCTTATTTACATACAGAGTAGACACATATAATTCCAGAAATGCATTGCAAACTCCTGGCAACAGCTGTTGAGAATAAACATTCTAATGGGGGGAAAAAATCTGTATGCACCATTTAAAGGTGAGAGTCTTTTACTATTAATTCTAAAAAGCTACTTTGGTTTCTCACAGTTCTAAAAGGACTTCTTTTTAGATAATTAAATAAATAGTCTTTCTTTCTTTCTTTCTTTCTTTCTTTCTTTCTTTCTTTCTTTCTTTCTTTCTCTTTCTTTCTTTCTTTTTCTTTCTTTTTCTTTCTTTCTTTCTTTCTTTCTTTCTTTCTTTCTTTCTTTCTTTCTCTTTCTTTCTTTCTTTCTTTCTCCTCCTCTTCCTTTTCCTTCCTTCCTTCCTGCCTGCCTGCCTGCCTTCCACAATGCCATTAACATATGTAATGATCAATTTAACTGGAAGAATATTAAGACAGCTGAAGACAAATTAGAACAAAGTAGTTTCAACCTCCTTTTATTAAGATCTTATCTCTCTTTAGGCATGTACTCAAAGAGGATCTATGCATTATAATGGAAGCGAAGCCTTGACAAAGAAGATGATAGGACTAGGTCAGAACTTAAAATTGAACTAATGTTAATGTAAGTGTAATTACATTGTAGTGGCCTGGGCTTTTAAAACAAATTTGTCTGTTGAAGGAGACTTGGCATATCTGCTGATTCTCACTAGGAGTCAACATTTAAATTGGGCTTTCAAAAAATTTGAATATTCCACTTTGCTTTACCTTTTATTTGGAAAGCTGAATTGTTTATTCATGTTTGGGTGACAATTACATAGTCCTGGGTCTAAACTCAGGTATCTCTCAAAGCAGTGCTTTTTTTGTAAAAGAAAAAAGTGCCGGAACTCACACATGTCATACAACCCGCCTTGCCTACCCTACAAGGTTCCATCCAAAAAAGGTGCTGGAACTCCGTTCTGAGCGTTCTAAAAAAAGCCCTGCCTCGAAGTAATTCAAACAATTGCCCCGAAAGCAGAGAGTTAGTCCTCTGAGAAGAGTAGCCTGGCTAAGATGCTGAATAACAAGAAGAATGGAATGTGAACGCTGTAAATTGGAACAATTTCATGTCTGAAACATGAATATGTAGCAGGTATATTTTTCACTATAAGGATCATTTGTGTTTATTTATTTCAGTTTATATGGCTGCTGATTTCAAATTCATGACTGGATGGATAACAGGAGCTAAAAACAGTAAGAATGATACATACATAATCAGTAACAAGGCAAGAGCTAAAACAACCAGCCAATAAATCAACACAACCATTGCATGGGCTCTGTTATATATCTAGATGCCCAGGCTCAATGACACCACTAAGTCTTTTAAGGCCTTAAGGAAAGCTAGTAAAGTTGTGGCTAATTTAACTCTGGGGAAATGTTGGGCACCATGACAAGAAAGGCTTTCCTGTAATGTCTTGCCAGATGGCATTCCCTAATGAATGGGCCACAGAACATGGACATTCCTGCTGGACCTAATGGAATGTGTAACCATAATTGGGGGGAAATGGTCCCTCTAATAGCCTGGCCCCATGCAATGAAGGTCTTTATAAATAACTACCAGCACTTTGAATTGAGACTAGAAGCGTACTGGTAACCAATGAAGCTTGTGGAGCAGAGGTATAACATGTACTGATAATGCCATGTACATAACTGCTCTTCTATTGTATTCTGTATAGCTGCAGCTTCTAGTTACTCTTCAGAGACAATCCCATGTAAAGGGCACTGCTGTGGTCTATTCAGGAGGTGACCAAAGTGAAAGGAACTTCTACCCCTTATATTGTGTACTGATTCTGTAGGGTTTAATCAAGGGGTGCCAAATTGCCAGCCTGCAGGTTGGATGCGTCATGAGGAAACCATGCCCACCCCATTCCCGGCAATGGGGAAAAAGCTCTGATACATCACACAATGTCACATGACATTGCAAGTTTGACATGTCTGGTTTAATCCTATCCACAACTAAAAATGAAAAGTCCCAAGAACCGGAGATTCTAAAACTTATCACATAAGTCTTGCTAAGGTTGAGTTGAAGCTGTTATTCCCTGTCCAGACCTCAGTGCTCCAAATACCAAGATAGTACCTCACTTGGATAGCCAGGGGTAGGTAAGTAAAGATAGGCATCATCAGTATGCTCACCCCATGATGTCAGTTGACTTCACTCAGTAACTTCATGTAGATGTTAAGCAGAACTGGGAGAAGCCCTAAGGAGCAGTGGAATAGACCTCTCCCCTCCATCAACAACATAGTGCAACTCCCAAAGCCAATCCAGAAGGATACCATGATTGATGGTACTGAAAGACACTGAAAGGTCAAGAAAGTCAAGGATGAACACACCCTTCCCATCCCAATCCCACAAACAAGTGCAATTAATGCCATTTCAGTCCCATAGCCAGGTCTGAATCTTTTACTGAAAGAGTCCAAATAATCCGTTTCCTCCAGCACTCATTCTCCACACAATTGCCTTCACTATAACTTTCCCTAAAACATGAAGATTGAAGATAGGTCAAAATAGTAAAGTTGGGTCTAGCCATGCTTCTCGAGGATGGGATGAACAGTGTCTTTTTTAAGAGATAATAGAACCATCCAGTCTCTCAAATGATGTAATTTTAGAAGGAGATGATATTCTATGAGATTTGAATTGTTCTCTCTTTAATGCACCAGTGTCAAACTTGATTGCATCACATGATGTATCATGACATATAGTGACATTTTTTGCCTTTATGGAGCTGGGGGGGGGCATGACCTGCATGTGACACATCCACAGGATGCCAGTTTGACACCCCTACTTTAATGGATTTCACTAAGTTCTGTAAAACAGGACTTGAAGGATTTTTCAGAGTTGGAAAGCTCTATTACAACATGGGAACCAATGAAACTGGTCAGTTTTTAATTATAATATACTATTGTATATTATTTTACAAGTCACCAATTCTGAAGTAGAAAGTAGAAAGTAGAAATAGAAAATCCAGATTTAAATACTGCGTTTTAAAATAAAAAATGTCATAGAAAAACAGCCATGCATTGTTATGTAAATGAGAAAGTAGCCATCTACAAATATTATTCAACATGAATTAATATAGACTTAAGTATTGCACCTGGGTATTTGATAGTCTAATAGATCAAAATTATTGGCATTTTTTTTCCAAAAAAAAGCCCTTAGGCATTTAATGTTCTAATGAATATTGCTTAATATGATTGCTTCTTGTCCCCAATGACATTGTTGGTTGGTTTGTTCCAGTATGTGAATTCAATTACATTGTGTTTCCTGAACTGCTGATAGTGCATAATTATGAGAGCTGATATTGCTATGGCAATAGGGATAGATGACACTGAGTTATAGAACAGAAGAAAGAGTTCCTTAATTCTCTGATAATTGTAATCAAAATATGCCATATAAGAAGGTATTAAAGCATTACATTAAATATGACTTAAATGTTTAAGAATTCTAAAGAAACAATCTTACATTAGTTTGGGTATTAAAATGCTATTGTTACTGTTAAATTAGATGGCTTACTTTTTTACAGTATTTATTGTTCCTATATAACATAAATAGTTTTAACTTTCTCTACCACCTGAAGGAACTAAATTGTAGAGATTCCTACAATATTGTTATTCATCTAGCTAAACATGGTCCATCCAAACTTAATTTAAGATGCAACAACAAATTATAGTTAGTGTAACTAAGAAAAATTCCAATGCAGACTGAAGGGAGAGAAAAAGAATACTTATTCTTGATGTTTGAATGCAGGCTGAGGAACATACACCAGGTTTTTTTTTCTCTTTGCTAATATTTTACCATCTCTTCTGCTTAAAATCTAGCAAAATTAGAAGGAATAGTTTTATCATCCAAGCATACCAAATTAAGTGCTTCTGCTGATGAAGCAGAACAAGATAAATTTCTTATGTCCTTTGTCCCAAATTAACAGCAAACCAATCACAGATGTGTCAGTTTTCCAACCCATTCCTCCTTTTATAAATTACAAGAAGGTGCTTTGCTCAATTACATTTTTTCCTCTCTCTTTTACTATCCTGCCTCAACTATATTAAACAACTTGACATGTTGACAAAGGGAATAAAGACTCAGCTTGTAACACTGAAGCTCACCTTAATGGATTTGCATACAGTACCTGCAGCATCAGCTCTTACCACCTGTCATAGGAATAATTATTTAGAAGACAACAACAACAAAAAAATATCCTCTTAGTTTGAGCAAGATGGAATGCAGGCCATTCCAAAGGTACAGGTCTTTACATAAGGACAATGTTGCAGCAAGATCATCCTTCAAAAGGATTTTAAAATTTTCATTTTTCAAAAACAAGCATTTTAAAAAAAGAAGGCTTTTACTGCGCTGTATCATCCTTTTCTGCCACTAAAACTAAGATAAATCTTTCTGTTTAGGGCGGCTCAGGCTACACAGGTAGTCCTTGATTTATAATTGGTCGCTTAGAGACCATTTGGAGTTACAACAAACCCTGAAAATGGGATTTTTGAAGTTCCTATGTACACACACACACACACACACAAACACACACATAATCATGTGACATTTTGGACACTTGGTAATTAGCCCACATTTGCAGGTGTTTGTAGCATTCCATAGACACATGATAATTATTTATGACATTTTTGCCAGAAACTTCTGTTTATTACTAGTTTCTAACAAAAAGAAGAAAAAAAAAACTTGGCGAACAATGGGTTTGCTTAATGACTGTCACAAACAAAGATTTAAAAAATCAGCTCTGGTCCTGTGGTGACCCACTTTATGACTGTCGTGACATATGACCAAAGCTGTGGGATAAATTATAATTGTAAGCTGAGGACTACTTGTAGAATATATGGGGATTTGAATTACATACACAAATATACCTCGTTTTTCAGATACAAATGCAATAAATTATCCTTGACTGGTGTTGTAAGTGATTCTATAATCCGGGCAAAAGTGAAGAAAAAGATAAAGAATTTAAAAAGTTATTTCCACATTCAATAGGAAGTTGCCTTCATTTCTGCTGGCTTCTTTTAGCTTTTATATATTTATATAGATTTAGCAGTTAATACCTGGGTTTTTTATCCTTGTTTTATCCTCATGAATTGTCATAAAAGTAATATTAATATGGTTACGTATTATAGAAATTGGACTATGTATGTATCAAAATCTATCAAAGATTTAATTAATAACTAAGGTGACATTTTATTATCAAGAAATATGATAAATCTGAGAAATATGAATAGTTATTTCCAAGCTTTGAAATTTACTCACTGTTAATCTGATTTTAAATTCACATTATTTAAAAAGTCTTGGAATTCTTTTTTTTTGTTTGTTTTGTTTCTAGGAAACTTTTACATGAAAGTTATAGTTCTCACCACGAGTAGTAATATGTAAATTTTTCCATGATTAAATTCATTATAATACAGAGTGCTTCTTTCCTTAATAATAGGCCCTACCACACTGAGTGATACTTATACTAAAGCACGGGTGTCAAACTTACCACGTCACCTGATGTGTTGCAACGTATCGTGACTCTTTTTGCATTGCCAGCAATGGGGTAGGCAAAAGGTTGGGTGCACATTTTCACAAGCTTGTACTCCAGGCATTAAAAATAAAAACAATCCCACTATACTTTATAAACATACTATTTTTTTTTTTTAAAAAAAATGTTTCTTGTATTATAATTCAAACTTGCACCAAACTGAATATTCCCTTTCCTTAAAGGTAGGTTGCGAAAGCCCACAAGGTCTTTAAAAGGCTAGAGAGATGTGAAAAATTCTGACACTTTATTGCTTTCCAGCAGATTTTTGTAGCTCAGACATAGCATCCATATGTTTTTCCCTATATTTTAGCAGTGAACTGTATGTGTATACATGCATGTGTGTGTATAGGTTGGTTTAAATCCCCCCCCCCCCTTACTATCCCATATGGAATCCAACAGAATGGGAAACAGATCTCTTTCATTCCCAGGAGAACTGCTGGAATAACTTTTATACTTAAGGATAAACCAATAGGAGAAACCAACTTGTATATTTTATTATACCACTATACTCCTAATGAAAATAGTTTATGATACCACTCATGTACTTTTCTCAGACTTTTTCTCTCCAACCATCAAAAGAATGAAATCAGCTTGTCAAATATTGCCCAGAAATAGTCCTTGCTGTTCTGCTCAGGAGTACAGAGATGGGTAACATATATGCATAGAGCAGGTAACTGTGCAGATAATGTAGACAAGTTAAAGTAGGTAACTTTAAAATAGGTAACATATAAGTCAAATATACCAATCTATTTTTGTAGTCTCTACAACAATGACTTGCAACTGGTGAAAATTGTCACCCTGTTTGAATCCTCAGCACACAAAAAAATTTGTAGTCCAAGTCTTAAAATAGACTTTAGAAATGTCCCTGAATCGAACTGGACTCTTAGAAACTGTACATGCACTTTTCTTGGTAGCTTTACAGAAGTAGTTTGGCATCCCCTTCTTGCAGGATAATGTTTCTACTTACTAAGTTAAAGTCAACAGTTGACATCCCAATCTAGCAAACATTCCTAGGCAGTACTCTGTCTGAAGAGTAACCACCTGTTAAGCTTCCCAATCAATAAAAAACTGTTGGATGCTACTACCTACTAAGTGTCATGGTTCCGACAAATGAAACTCTTCAAAGAACTTCAAGGCATTGTTTACTTTAAAGAACTTTTATTTGAGTAGCATAGCTTCAGCACATACATGGTCCAAGCCAAAATCTGAATTCTCCTCCCCTTAGCACATAGTATTAAACACAATTCCCTTCTCTAATTAGCAGTCATAAAACACATTCTCCAATTAGTTTGAATTGCAGGTTTTCCCTCCTGTTCTCCAACCTACCATCTCTTATCATCTCTTAGTTCAAAAGCCCCTGAGTTCATACACTTTTACAATATTGTTATGTCTAACTAACTCCCATCACATTCCTTCTCCTTCCCCAGTATCATCTAATTCCAAGAATAAAGCATAGGAAAGAAAAAGGCTGCAACTCCATATGTTGTCAAAGCAAGAACATCCAATGTTAGGAGCGTTGACACATAGTTTTAATTTTTTTTTCCATAAACCCATTTCTTCCACAGGCTCCAGAAAGGGGAAAAAGTTAAATCCTAGTCTTGTCTATGTATGTCATGGCTCCAATCACTTTAAATCATTCTCCCACTTACAGGTTCCCACTTACAAAACATTTATCTGACCCTATGACCAATGGAAACCTCATAAACCTCAAATATCTTCCTACTCCTGTTCCTAGCTTCTAATCTTAATAATAATCCAACACATTATATTGAATTAAATAATAGAGAAATGTACTAAAATGCAGCATATTTTTCCCCCAGGGGTTAATCTATCAGCAAATGTAAACCTTAAAAGAAACCATATTGTTCTGGGAATAAATTAAAAGAGATTAGAAATAGCTGCACTGTGCCACTCTGTAAGGCAAGCATGTCAAACTCCTGGCCTGCGGGCCAGGTGCGTCATGCCGAAACTGCGCCCACCCCATTGCCGGCATTGGGAAAAAATTTGCAATACTTCGCATGACGTCGCAAGTTTGACATGCCTGCTGTAAAGTCTCTCTTAGTTATTTCACTGTAGAAATAGCAATTTTAGCAAGCTCTAACAGCATTGAGCTCCTTATGCAGACAATAACCTGCTGTAGCTCCTCAATTTTTGCCTGATCTATTACACTAGATTTGGTCTTCCTTGTTAAAATAGGTGGTTTATTTGGCATTATTGTCTTATTATTAATGCCTTAGAAACAAAGTTACTCTAATAGTAATAAATCTGCTGAATGTTGCTGTGCCCTTATAGTAAGCATTAGTAACCTACTTACAGATGGTTTATAACCAAGGGGAAGCTGATAGAAAATAATATTTCATTAGACTGTTATTAGGAATTGCCTTGAGCACTAAAGAAATACTTATCTGCCAGAAAGAAAAATGTGGCTGTAGTGGATATCATTCAGTTTTTATCTCTAATTTCTGGCCATTTGAATACTCAAGGCAGTTAACACTACCAAGAATACTAAAAGAAGGAACAGTTAAAATCTAACATAAGATTCAAATTATGAATAATGGAATACTATATAGAAGTCTTGATTATTCTTCTAAAAGCAGAGGGAGATAGAGAAGGGGAGGGAGGGAGGAGGGAGAGGGGAGGGGTGGAGGGAGGGCCAATCACAAATCTCCACTGTTGCATTTCATGGCAAAGGCCTCTCCTACTTGAGCTTCTCAAAGCAAGGAGATTGTCAGAAAGGTTTCTGCTGTAGATGCTAGCAGCCATAATAGAAAAGTGGTCCATCAGATGTTGACATTATAAAGCAGATCTTAAAAAGAGCCTTGGTGGAGCAGTGGGCTAATGCCTCCTTAAGTAACACCAGCTGCCTGCAATTAGTGCAGGTTCGAGTCCCACCAGGCTCAAGGTTGACTCAGCCTTCCATCCTTCCGAGGTAGGTAAAATGAGGACCCAGATTGTTGGGGGCAATAAGCTGACTTTGTAATAATGCCGCTTGGGGTGTGTGTGAAAGCCCTAACAAGCAGGCATATACATAGAATGAAGGCTACTGCTAAGCTTGTAAGCCGCCCTGAGTCTTCAGAGAAGGGCGGGATATAAATGTAATAATAATAAAAAAAATTATGCTCAGGAAAGAACTGGCAACAAATTCAAGTTTTCAAGATGGACATCATAGAACCTTGGTAGCAGTTTAGCTGCCACCTTTTGCATCAATTGGACATTTAATAGTGCACCACATGTAGTACAATGCAATAATGAAATTAAAACATGACTATACTTTGGGTTAGGATGCTGAACTTGTCGATCTGAAGGTCGACAGTTTGGCGGGTCGAATCCCAAGTGCCGCGTAACAGAGTGAGCGCCTGTTACTCATCCCAGCTTCTGTCAACCTAGCAGTTCGAAAGCACGTAAAAATGGAAGTAGAAAAATAGGGACCACTACGGTGGGAAGGTAACAGCACTCCGTGCGCCTTTGGCATCTAGTCATGCTGGCCACATGACCACGGAGATGTCCTCGGACAAGCGCTGGCTCTTCGGCTTTGAAACAGAGATGAACACCGGGCCCTAGAGTCGGAAACGACTAGCACACATGTGTGGGGGAACCTTTACCTTTACCTATACTTTGTTGTTGTTGTTGTTAGTTGCAAAGTCGTGTCTGTTCCATCATGACCCCATGGACAACATTCCTTCAGGCCTTCCTGTCCTCTACTATCTTCTGGAATCAATTTAAGCAAATCTAAACAGCATACTAAAAAGCAGAGACATCACCCTGCCAACAAAAGTGCATATAGTCAAGGCCATGGTTTTCCCAGTTGCAATATATGGCTGTGAAATTTGGACCATAAGAAAGGCTGAGCACCAAATAACTGAGGTCTTTGAACTATGGTGCTGGAGAAGACTCCTGCGAGTCCCTTGGTCTGCAAGGCATTCAAACCAGCCAGTCCTAGAGGAGATCAACCCTGACTTCTCTTTAGAAGGCCAGATCCTGAAGTTGAAACTCAAATACTTTGGCCACCTAATGAGAAGGAAGGACTCACTGGAGAAGAGCCTAATGCTGGGAAAGATTGAGGGCAATAGAAGAAGGGGACGACAGAGAATGACTATACTAGTAGATGGCCAATCTTGCACATGAATACAAAAACATAGCCATCTCATGAAATCACAGTAGGTTCAATATTTTATGCATTTATTCATTGATAATAATAATACTTCCATGGCAGAAGAACCAAAGTGCTTCCGTGGTGAAAGGATTTGCCAGTGACATCACCGTTGCCCAGGGGATGCGCACTTGGGGATTCCTGTCATGTCCCCATGAAGTTGCTCACCAAAGTGGTACACATTTATCTACTGTACTTGCAATTGCCCACTTTTGAATCACTGCATTGGCGGCAGCTGGAGGGTGTGACAGAAGCTCACCCTACTCCACAGTAGCACCAGGTCTTGAACAGTGTTCCAGTGTTCTAAACTTGTGAGCCACGTTACTCGTTATTCATTGATCATATTTATTGAACTGGGTCAGAAAAATATCATTGCAGTGATCCATCAGAACCTATACATATTGTGTTGCCAGTCCTTAGTCTATTGAAAGAGAGAGAAATAAATATCCTATTATATTTTTTTTATTATTTAATGATATACACTACATTGCTATGAAGATCCAAAAAACAGCTGGAGTTTCTGAGAGAATCGTCACATGCTCAGACATAGCCTTCCTACCATTAAAAAATTCTTCTTGGGGAAAAAAATCTGGAGTGATGACTTAAGTTCCATCTTTGTGGAACTTGCACACTCATTCTTCACCATAGGAAAGTTCATGTACCTTGCCACCTGTTCATTTTACATCTTACATTTTACAGTATATAAAAACAAGTGAATTCAAATGCACTACTCCTACAATTGCCATATTTTATTTCAACTCAAGGCTGCAAATGGATTAAGGTACCAAAGATTATTTTTAGAATTTTCTACTAGCAGTATTTTTACTCATAAAAGAGTTTTTAAAATGCAACTTCCGTGTTAACACAATAGATGACACCAATCTCCATAACGTATTTAACTACTGTCTGATAAAAATCTGATTTTACCTTTTATTTCAAATGAATCTACCATCTCTTGACAATGAATAATGTATTCTGAAATTGTAATATCATCATCTGAAATATCTATGACTTTTCTGCATTTTACTGATTGCTTGGGTACAGATTAAGACTGCAGATAAGCTATATGTAAATAATGTTTCATTTAGCTTCCTTTTCTTCTTCTCTTAGTGATTTGGAAAAGTGAGCATGGAATTACAGGTTAACCTTTTATTCCATCTTCCATTTTCTTACTGACCAGTATATTTGGCTTCCTAAAATCCTAAAAACCATGACAATCACATATGATATTATTATTTGGAAACTTGTAAAACTGGTAGTTCTTAATTTATGACCACAATGGAGACCAAAATTTCTGTTGCTAAGTGAGACAATTAAGTGAATTTTGTGCCATTTTATGACCTTACCACAATTGTTAAGTGAATCACTTCAGTTGTTAAGTTAGTAACATGGTTGTTAAGGAAGTCTGACTTCCCCATTGTCTTTGCTGGTCAGAAGGTTGTAAAAGATGATCACATGACCGTGGGACACTGCATCCATCATAAATATAATTCAGTTGTCTGAATTATGATCATGTGACCATGGAGATGCTGCAATAGTTGTAAGTGTGAAAAACTATCATAAAAAAGTAAAAATCACTTTTCCAATACTGTTGTAACTTCAGACTGTCATTAAATGAACTGTTGTAATTCGAGGACTATTTGTGTACTGGGATTTTACATTCTGTTGATATATATTGAAGAGGAAACAGAGTTTCTCCTTCTCTTTCTTGGGGAAACAGAGTAAGAATCATGTAACCATTCATCAGGTATCAAGGTAACTGTTACTTTTCAGTTATTCATTTTCAGGCCAGCTGCTTAGGTCTTTCTCCAAAGATCTATGGTTCTGACAAAAAAAAAGTTGTTCTAATTTTGGATATTATGAATTTTTGTAGTTTGGCCCTGAATGTTATCTGAGCAACCTCTGAACCTGAATATAAAGGTAAAGGTTCGCCCGCACATGCGTGCTAGTCGTTTCTGACTCTAGGGGCTGGTGCTCATCTCCGTTTCAAAGCCAAAGAGCCAGCACTTGTCCAAGGCGCACGGAACGCTGTTACCTTCCCACCGTAGTGGTCCCTATTTTTCTACTTGCATTTTTTACGTGCTTTCAAACTGCTAGGTTGGCAGAAGCTGGGATGAGTAACAGGCACTCACTCTGTTATGTGGCACTCGGGATTCTACCCGCCAAACTGCTGACCTTCTGATCGACAAGCTCAGCGTCCTAACCCGCGTCCCTTTGAATCTGAATTTACTGTATATAAATGATGATAAACAGTCATTCACTGGTGGTATGCCAGTGTCAAAGGATAATAATTACCCTAGTTCCAAAAAAATATTTAAAGGGATGGAAGGTCAATTGTGTTTCAAATCATCAAATATTTATCACTCAGTGGGGTTATTTAAATCTTACACCCTTTGGTTTTCTTCATCATAAAAACGTTCTCGCCATGCAGTGTTCAGGAGGAACATTATCCTCCATTCAAAAAAAATTTCTGAGAACTTCTTTAAAATAATCCTTAATCCACCAAGGAACCTGCAAGCTTCTCTTGCCTTGGCTAATGCTAGTGTGGATTACGCTATCCTTCCAAATGTTTTTGTTAGTTATGAAGTTGTGTCTGACCCATTGCAACCCCATGGACAACATTCCTCCAGGCCTTCCTGTCCTCTACCATGTTCTGGTGTCCATTTAGGCTCACGCCTATTGCTTCAGTGACTCCATTCAGCCACCTCATTCTCTGTCATCCCCTTCTTCTATTGTCCTCAAACTTTCCCAGCATTAGGCTCTTCTCCAGTGAGTCCTTCCTTCTCATTAGGTGGCCAAAGTATTTGAGTTTCAACTTCAGGATCTGGCCTTCTAAAGAGCAGTCAGGGTTGATCTCCTCTAGGACTGACCAGTTTGATCACCTTGCAGTCCAAAGGACTCGCAGGAGTCTTCTCCAGCACCATAGTTCAAAGGCTTCAATTCTTTGGCGCTCAGCCTTTCTTATGGTCCAACTTTCACTGCCATACATTGCAACTGGGAAGACCGTAGCCTTTACTATATGCACTTTTGTTGACAGGGTGATGTCTCTGCTTTTTAGTGTGCTGTCTAGATTTGCCATGGCTTTCCTCCCAAGGAGCAAGCATCTTTTAATTTCTTGGCTACAGTTCCCATCTGCGATGATCTTGGAGCCCAGGAAAATAAAATCTGTCACTACCTCCATTTCTTCCCCATCTATTTGCCAGGAATTGAGAGGGCCAGATGCCATGATCTTGGTTTTCTTAATGTTTAGTTTCAACCCAACTTTTGCACTCTCCTTCTTCACTCTCGATAAGAGGTTCTTAGCTCCTCTCCACTTTCTGCCATTAGAGTGGTATCATCTGCATATCTTAGGTTGCTGATATTACTCCTGGCAATCTTAATTCCAACTTTTGATTCATCTAGCCCTGCCTTTATCATGATGTGGTCTGCATATAAGTTAAACAGGCAGGGTGACAGTATACAGCCTTGCCGGACTCCTTCCCCAATTTTGAACCAATCAGTGGTTCCATGTCCTGTTGCTTCTTGAACCGCATAAAGGTTTCTCAAGAGACAAATAAGATGGTCTGGTCCTCCCATCTCTTTAAGACCTTGCCACAGTTTGTTGTGATCCACACAATCAAAGGCTTTAGCATAGTCAATGAAGCAGAAGTAGATGTTAGGGAGCTAAAAAAATTGACGGAAGACAGACAATATTTTAGACAGAATGGCTAGCAATATCACCAAGACAAATACAATATTGTTGCTATCACAGTATCTATTTTTGCATCAAATTGGCACTTGGAGAAAAAAGTTATCTTTGAATTAACTCATAATATAATAGAATTAGAATTCACAGTTCTGATTCCCAGGTCTGTGAAGCAACTTTAGTCAAACTCTTGCTATCATGCTAACATGGCTTAAGAAAGTCAAAGCTGATTTTTAATAAAAGCGTAAACTTAAATTTCTAGTTTTGTATCAGTCTATAAGCTGAAAATCTTAGGAGGTAAGTTTCAGTATTCACAATGATACTTATTTCTAACTAAAGCATGCCTGGAATTCGATTACCGTATATAATTTTCCTAGCTAAAAAGTAAATGAAGTAAAAAAAAATCACTGTAATTTTTTCATGGTCAAGAATTTTTAGAGAATAAATGATGTTACTAAAAAAAATAGACATCCTAGGAATCAGGGCTGATTCACAGCATGCTTTATTACATCAATCAAATGGCAAGAAGATATTTACAGTATTATATATGCATATAGAGCCAAACTAGATTGGCAGCTACATTTTACTTTAAAACTGGTGATGGGTTGGGGGTGGGGGTTAGGGTTAGAGATATGGCTTACACAGTTTTATCATCAAATGCAGGGGAACAACAGATGCTCCCTAAGGCTAAGTCTGTCTAATGGTCTAACTTGTGATCTTAACAGAAATAAAATTAGTCAGCCGGTGAAGTTATAGGGATATCTTATTTATTTTGTCATGTCTGTATAGTTCAGGGGTGTCAAACTGCTGGCCCATGGGCCAGATACGTCATGCCCAAACCGCACCCACTCCATTGCCGACAATGGAAGAAAAGTCGCAATACATCGTGACACGTCATGTGATGATGCGAGCTTGACATCCCTGGTACAGTTGCCTATCTCACAAAAAGCAACTCTGGGTAGAGTGTGTGTATAGGGGTATGTGCATATGTGTGTGTTGTCACATTTTAAAAAAAAACTATTAAAAGTGTCCATTATAGCCTTCATGGTAAAGACCTCCCTACTAAAATAAATGCTTGCTTAAAAACAGGCAGTTGACTTTTCATTTTCAATTGACCTAGCCTGCCTTTGTTTGCTGTTTGTTTTGTACAGCACTGTATATCTGAACCACATCTTTAATTCAGAGCAATTATTAATGGGTGGATCGACAAGACTTAACCCACATCTATAGCTTGAAATGATCTCAAGAGCAGGGAAAAATCCACTTTTGTTACAGTTCTAGTTCTAAAAGAGTAAGTTAAGGAATTCAAGCTGAGTACAGCCAGCCTTCACTTGGAATTCCCATCCTTTCATCAGTTTTAAATTAAATCATTAGCATAATAATAAATAGCTATTTGTATAAACTTATTTCCTTTTCATGGCAGATGAGAGCAGCTGGAAGAAGCAGCTGGGCCATAAAGGAATGGAAAAAAAATGGTTGGTAGAAAACCTAAGCTGTTTTTTTTATATATATAGAATTTAAAATTTGCATTAGATCAGGGGTGTCAAACTGCTGGCCCACAGGCCAGTTGCATCATATGGAGGCCGTGCCCACTTCAGCTCCGGCAATGTGGAAAAAGTTGCAATACGTCACGAAATGATACGTGATGTGGCAAGTTTGATACCCATGCATTAGATGATTCAAGCATCATCCAGACAGCCTAGAAATTCAAACACTTTCTCTTTACAGCACAAATGTCACTGAGGGACATGAATGCCTGGTTCAAATGTGAACTAAACGGAGTCTCAGATTTTATGTTTTACTTTCAAACACCTTAGTTGTCCCATTAAAAGAGTGGCTGACAATTGCAAGTTCATACTCTGCAAAGCAGATTTTTGTCTTAAGCTGCTGCATTTTAACTGAAAAAGGGAAGGGGGAGAAATCATCTTCTCTAGAGCAGTGCCTCCCCCAACCTTTTGGGCACCAGGGACCTGTTCTGTGGAGAGATGTTTTTCCACAGACCAGAGGGGGCGTGGTTTTGCATGCTGCCTGCATCCCACAAATGGAGCTGGGCTTGTGTGGCCTGATTTCTGCCATGTCGAGGCCCAGTGCTGGTCCATGGATCGGGGTTGGGGACCCCTGGTCTAGAGGACCCATCCCTCTAGAGTTATAGCATACACACTCACATGCATAGAGCCACAGACAGGATTGTTTTGGTCTTCATATATATCACTGTTATCAGCCCATTGTGATGCAGGTTAGAAGACAGATATATTTCAATTTCCCAGCTTAAAATTGAGAGAAAATGCCTGACCCAGAATGTGAAAGCTTGGAAGACAAAATCTCTGGTCCTGGGGATGACCCAGATTGTATTGTGCAACATTATCCTGGGACCAGTATATTCATCTTCATTCAGTCTTTCTGGCCCATGAGGGGAATCAGAGTCCATTCCCAATGAAGTACACTAACCCTGCACTGCATTCATTCTCTGTTAAAGACAAGATAGAGTTCAGGAAAAGACATTATTAGCCTTATTGTTGAGCAATATAAGAATTATTTCCAGTATTTCTGACACTGTCACAGGGCAAACATGACCACTCTTGAGGATGAATGAATAGACGGAAGCACGGTTCACATATTGTGGTACTGGAGAAGACTCTTGAGAGTCCTTTGGACTGTAAGGAGATCAAATCAGTCAATCCTAAAAGAAATCAACCCTGACTGTCCTTTGGAAAGACAGATGCTGAAACTAAAAAAACTAAAGCTCAAATAATTGGCCGCTATAAAAGACTCTGAGGTTGGTAAAGATTGAAGGCAAAACAAGAAGGAGATGGCAGAGGATGAGGTGAGTAAACAGTGTCATCAATGCAATGAACGTGAATGTGGGCAAACTCTGAGGAGCAACAGAGAGCAGGGAGTCTTGGTATGCTATGGTCCATGGGGTCACAAAGACTGAACAAGAACAATAACAACAACAATGCTTCACATACATCTCCTTCTATAGGATAACATTAAACAGACATGCTGTCTCTAATGTCTTCTATCCTTCATCCAATGTTCTTATTCTAATCTATTGGCAAAGCATGTCCATTGAATTGAGACCAATTATAGACCTGTTGCAGGAATCCATTACTGAGAGACAGAAGGGAATGTTTCAAAATTCAAAGTTGCAATGCTACGTCCATTTTTCCACTGTGTAAGATTTACTTTGAACAGATGTAAATAAGAAGCTTCTGTCAAATCACATCAATCCTCCTGATCTGCTTTTTTTTAAGAGTATTTTGCATTTTCTATGCTCATAGCTTTTTTTAAAATTAATTCATTTCATGTTCTATTTCTTATAGTGCGACCTGAAGCACAGCTTTCCTTATTAATACAGGGATTAATAGAAGAAAACTGAACTAATAGCCATTACAGCCATTACAGAATGTTAAGACTTTGATATATTTTTTTTTTTATTTCCAGGATTGTGACATAAAGCCTTGCCTATTTTATAAGTATATAATTCTTGGATACCTTTTATAACTGAAAAGCTGTTATGATTTCTTTTAAGTACCTTCTTAAACCTTTGTTCTCTTGATTATAAACAACTGGATTGTAAGGATATTAATTATACAATTATACAAAATAGCATAACCTAGACACAAAGGAACAACTTCAGTATCTGTGGGGCAGTAACACAAGGGCTATAGAATAACTGAAATGCATACACAACATAGCAGTGTTTCAATATCTCAGGGGTTGCCACAAAGAAGAGGGAGTCAAGCTATTCTCCAAAACACCTGAAAGCAGGACAAGAAGCAATGGATGGAAACTAATCAAAAAGAGAAGCAACCTAGAACTAAGGAGAAATTTCTTGACAATCAGAACAATTAATCAGTAGAACAACCTGCCTCCAGAAGTTGTGAATGCTCCAACACTGGAAGTTTTTAAGAAGAGACTGGACAGTCATTTGTCTGAAATGGTTTCCTGCCTGAACAGGGGGGTTGGACTAGATGACCTCTAAAGTCCCTCCCAACATCATCTTCATCATCATCATCATTATATAAAACTTTTATTCATAAAACATGAAACTCAGTCAACTGAACACTCAAACTGACTGGCACTAATGGTTGACATGGGTTGCTGCCAGCATCCTAGGTATCAAACAGGTATCTCCTTAAAATGTAAGATGTTCTGAGTAGCGCAGTTTTGCTGGAGGTATTGCAGGAAGCTGCAATTTCTTGATGTATTTTGCAAAGTTTTGGGATATTATTATTATTATTATTATTATTATTATTATTATTATTATTATTA
>JAKJMR010000026.1:744790-762043 GCA_024449315.1 Daboia siamensis | reverse complement strand
CTATCTATCTATCTATCTATCTATCTATCTATCTATCTATCTATCTAGCCTTGGGGCTACTCTGGTGGCTTAATGAGAATAAAATATTAATTAATAAAACAAGAAGACATGATTAAAAATGTAAAAATAAATAATATAGGAATGAAACAATATAAATAAAGTACAATAGTATGAAATTAAAAAGATGAGTGCAGGGGGGACAGGAAATGCAGGGAGGAGGGAGGGCCAACTAGTTAGTCCAGCAGCTACTTCCAATGATGTATTCCTCTACTGCATCCTACCTAGGCCAACTGGTGAGCCAGGTCTTCAGGCTCTTGTGCCAAGAATAGGAGGAAGGGGACAAACCTCACCCCAGGTGGCAGGCTGTTTCAGAGGGCTGGCACTACAGCAGAGAAAGCTCTTCTTCTGGATCCTGTCAGTTGACGTTCCTTGACCAATGGGATCCTCAGCAGGCCTCCTTACCTTTAAGATATAAGCCACCTTGTATGGTATGGCAGCAATTTTGTGACAATTGAATCTTGTATACTTCTATGATTATACTTTAAAAGGAGTCTTTTAGAAAAAGACAGAGAATTCTCACACATCTCCCCTTTGGAGGGGTTCAGTGGGTTTAAAAGAGAGAAAGTCAGGAAGCAAAGAATCTTGGAAACACAAAGGGTGGCAGGAAACACTCAGTTTTAATTTATGTGCAATGGATCAAACCTTTACAGATTTACATTTTTATAGACTATAGTTCAGCCAATTATTTTTATTTAATTTTTAAATGGTAAAACTTTCTGTGGTGGAATGTAGTGTAGAGTTACAAGAGGGAGGAGGTGCTTCTCAAGGATCAAAAAGACAACGCAATTGCAATCTTCCATATTCAGAAGGAAGGCAAAGGTGGACCGTCCCTAGCAGTTCCCAGGAGTTCTTTAGTCTGGCAAGTCCTGTCTATAGGTGAATAACAGTAAATAAACTACTCTTGTATCAGTAAATAAACTACCCCTTGTATCATTCTTGGTTCCTTGGGCCTTTTTCTGAGATTTTTCTTTTTCCCTTTTTTTAAAGGGGAAGGGCAGGAGTAAACAAATGTACTCTGAGTAGTATCAGGGCCTTTTTTCTCCCAATGATTATTACTGCCCATCCATAATGCCACAAAATAATGAAGCATTATGAAAGCTGCAATACAGACGCAACTCTAGTCAATGTATAAATAACTTAGTCATCTCTGGAGGAGTGGCAAAAGAAAAGAAAATAAACACCGCAAGTACAAAAAGTTTTTTCAGTTCAATTACGCTGAATCACCGTATGCCAAAATGAATGCCACACTGAGAGTGAGTGTTGCTGTTGTTGAGCTTAGCAATTATGTCATCCTCTGGATAGAACATCCTGGATAGCACACGAACTTAGAAGTCATTAAGTCATCCAAATATGAAATCTTTTCATCAGGCAGAAATATCATTGATTAGCCAGCAAAAAAAGCAAAGGAGACAGAGTATTTCATTCAGGAGATAAGTTCACTAGATGCTCTTTTCTATTGTTCTGCTTCAGCAAGCAAGAAAAAAAAAAAACAACAACAGATGCACAAGTGTGATGACTGAGCCCAAGAGACCAAAACAGACAGAACCTGAGAAAACGGTAGAACTGGATATGATGTAGACGATTACCCAGTTTTTTAAAAAAACAGTTTTGACATGTGTTCTGAACCCCGATTCTTCACTAATCCTACTTGATGGACAAATCTGAAACCTTTAGACATGCTGTACAGTTATGAAAAAGGACATATTATTCAGAGTGTTTAATCTAAACCCAAACATTTAGATCCTGACCGCCAAAAAATAAAAAAATGAAGAAACAAAAATACCTAGGAATACCTCATAACAACAAGGATTTACAGCAGGAGTTAGCAACATTAGCAAGAGGTCACACAAATTTTTAGGAGAGCAAGCATGGTAGATATGGGCAATAAAGCAAAAATAGGTGGGTCTGTGCCATAGTTTTTGCAGAAAAAAAGGAGTGGCCAAGAGATTTATGAAGCAGAGTTGGTGCATCAGTTTTTTTAAAAAAGTTTTAAACTCTTGGTTAGATCAGTCTAGATCCGGGGTGTCAAATTGCTGGCCCACAGGCCGGACATGTAATCAGGAAACCACGCCCACCCCATTGCCAGTAATGGAGAAAATATCTCTGATATATCGTGCGACGTCATGTGATGTCACAAGTTTGACATGTCTGGTCTAGATCATAGAGTTGAAGGGACTGTATTGAAAATGACTGAGGAATTAAGAAATAAATAACATAAATCTGTCAAGTCTGTCAACAGAAATGAAACAGACAATTTACAAGTTTGAATGGCTACTATAATTAAAACAGACCAAAACAAAAGCAATAAATAAATAAATAATAATCAGAAAGTTTGACAACATTTGATTGTAAAGGTTTAAGGGCTTGCCAAATAAAGGACATGGCGACCAAAAAGGGGACATGTCTGCCTAACATCAGCTAACTTTTTTTATCTTTTGTGGAAGGTTGTGAAGACCTCACTCTTCTTCCTAATATTGGGAGAGAATTGGAGAGTAGGACTATGGAGGGTATTTTTTAAACTATGTTTTATGGATTGTTGTCATGAAATCATTTAATGAGATAGGCGGCCATATAAGTCCAACTTATAAAAGGTAAAGGTTCCCCCGCACATGCGTGCTAGTCGTTTCCAACTCTAGGGGCCAGTGCTCATCTCCGTTTCAAAGCTGAAGAGCCAGCGCTTGTCCGAGGATATCTCTGTGGTCATGTGGCAGGCATGACTAGATGCCAGAGGTGTACGGAATGCTGTTACCTTCCCACCGTAGTGATCCTATTTTTCTACTTGCATTTTTACGTGCTTTCGAACTGCTAGGTTGGCAGAAGCTGGGATGAGTAACAGGCACTCACTCTGTTATGTGGCACTCAGGATTCGACTCTCCAAACTGCTGACCATCTGATCGACAAGCTCAGCGTCCTAACCCACTGAGCCACCGTGTCCCTTTTAAGTCCAACTTATGAAATGCTTAATTACCTACAGAAACTTGCATTCCTTTCCATGTCTACCCTAAGAAATGGAGAAATACTGTAGCTTATAAGAGACACCAGCATTATAGAACAGAGCATGAAGAGGAGAAGAGAAGAGGGCAGTAACAAATGTTTTTAATCTTCAATTCTTTACATTGTATCTTAGTCTTCTGATTTAATATTGGAAAAATGCATGATGAAAACAGGTAGCTCTTGTGCACCTTATTACTACTAGCCACAGACAGCCTTCTTTCACTTAAGGCCATCTAAAACAGAAGTCATCCTCACATTCATAGCAGCAAGTTTACAATAAGGAAACAAAAGAAGGTACATTAGGAGTCAAAAGGAATTCCAATTTCTCTAGCAAGGAGACCTTAAGGGTAAAGGTAAAGGTTTCCCTGCACATGCGTGCTAGTCATTTCCAACTCTAGGGGATGGTGCTCATCTCCATTTTAAAGCCAAAGAGCCAGCGCTTGTCTGAGGATGTCTCCGTGGTCATGTGGCTGGCATGACTAGACGCCAAAGGCGCACAGAATGCTGTTACCTTCCCACCGTAGTGGTCCCTATTTTTCTACTTGCATTTTTACGTGCTTTCGAACTGCTAGGTTGGCAGAAGCTGGGACGAGTAACAGGCACTCACTCTGCTATGTGGCACTCAGGATTCGACCCACCAAACTGCCGACCTTCTGATCGACAAGCTCAGGGTCTTAACCCACTGAGCCACCTTACAAGACTGGAAAATATTAAAAGTTTGGTAGAGGTTTTCATACTCAATGTGTATAGTATTTTCCATTCCTTACAAGACTATTCTTTCCAGATTTCTTTTTTCACCATTTCGATACACAATTGAGTATACGTGGTTCTCAGTAATCTTCCACCAAGAGCAATGAAGATTTTAGAAATATAGCAGTGATTTTACCTATCCTTCCTTTATTAATGGATATGTATTCATCTTGCAGTCCAGTTTGTATTGGAAAGGGGAGCAATAGTTTCAAGTGAAGACTCAGTATCAGTTTTTCCTCTTGATATAATTGCCAGACATACGTATTGTGCACTCCATTCTGATCTATTATTGATAAATTCACAGTTAGCAACCAGGAAAACAGTTTTCCATTGGAATGGCCCAGAAACCAAAAACAGTCCATGAAGATGTATTTTTCTACAAACTCGAACATACTTTTTACAATAATAATGCAACATTCTGCTTTAAAACCATCTGAAATCAGCTTAAGCTAGCATCTTCAGCAAGAACACAGATTTTAGTAGCAAAAATGCCTGGCAGAGAGACTAGCCTGAAGTACGATCAATCTTTACAAACAAAGAGGTGTGCCAGTGAAAGTTTGTCAAGTAGACCTGAGGGTAAAAAACAACAACAACTCCCTCTTCAAAAAACTGAAGCAGATAAATGTTGGCTTTCTTTATACTTGCCTGCAGGGAAAATTCACAAGATTGCTTCCCAACAACTTGCCCCTGGCTATAGATAGCTATCCTAAAAGAAACAGATCACTTAAAATTAAACCATATCCACAATGGGCCTCAAGTGACAAGTTGCCAGGATTTCATCCTACCTGGATTTGAAGACAGACTGAAATTGTGTTACCACCATCATCACCACCTAACACACCAGCAGGACAATGGTTGAGAAAGTCACATAGAATAGGAGAAGGTTGAAATAGCCTTTTCATTATCAATCAAACTGTAGAAGATGACCAGGCTGAGCACAAAGGAGGGGTCAATGTGTCATCAATCTTAAGTCCCTTCACAACCACAAGAGATCTAAATCCAGCCCACCTTGAATTCTGTTGACTCTTATCTACTGCCAATTTGCTTTGACCATTAGTAGTTCAGATTCTTGTAGAGAGCTTTAGCATGTGATAAACTTATATTCATTTGAACTGCCCGGATCCCTGATTTCCTGCGCTTGATCCATACCAAGTATGTCAGATATTATTATACTTTAATCCCTTAGCTTTACAAGAGAAGACAGACTCTTAGATACTCCCGGTTATAGCTATGAAGCAAGATAAAAAAAAGAAATAAATTTCACAATATAAGAACAGGAGCAGAGGTAATAATATTAATTTAAAAAAAAATATTGCAAATTATTCTGAGCATTTTTGGTTAAGCAGAGAAAGTAATGCAATAATGCAAGTAGGAAATACCACCTTAATCCTATAAATATGAACAGCATTCTAATCTATCAAATCTCCAATTTAAGTCTGTTTTCTGCCATACAAGTAGTAGCTTAGAGGCAAAACTAAGTGGTAGTTAAATGAAGTAAACCAATATGGTTGGTCGATCCCAAAAAATTTAACACTCACGGGTACCCTACCCTAACCAGATACTAATCCAACAGAAATATCCATGCTATATGTTCTTTTGTGTTGCATCTTTTCTCTATAATGTCAAAGCAATATATACAAAGTAAACCCTATTTTTTTTCTACAAAAACTGGGAAGTAACCTAATCTAAAAGAAAATCATCCAGTGAGTTTCATAACTGACAGAAATCTTGAACCTAAATCTTCCTAATCATAGTCCAACAATCCAAATCATATTGATATTTTCTGATTATGTCTCTCCTCTATTCCCTAAAGTGTAATATTATTGTATAGCTTCATTACTCTACTACAAAAAGAACAGGCACCCTGTTTTCAACATTGTTTGAGAATGAAAAAGGAGAACCTCATTTAGACAGGGGAGAAAGCACTTTTGAAATATTGCCATCTGATTGGTTTGTCAAACACAACTCTATCAACAACTCTAAAAGTCATACAATTCTATCAGCAATGCATGTTTCCTTAAGAGCCCTGTTGACAAACATTGGTTAAAAACTGTATATTGCTAAAATGGAAATAAATTAATATGCTTACCGAAGGCAATCTAGCCACACAAAATGTTGAAATTTAATTAGAACCCCTGAAAAGCTGACAAAGTTGCATTTAGGCTTTAACCTTATGGCAGAAGGAAGCTATGTTATTTCATTCAGCGTAACAGGCTTGATGACTAACTGTCTTAAGCTGAGAGGAGGTTTAGAATAAAAATTACACCAATTAGTGTCCCTTTGCAGTGCAGGCTTGTTGTTGAATTAGATGTTAGTTGTTCCCAGCTTTCATTCTCAAAATATTTACTTTACAAGTAGCATCTATTAATAACATGGAAATCTTATGATCAAAGCAGGAAAAATATTAGGAGAAACTGGTAGGAAACCATCCAAAGAATTTATCACTCAAAAAATGCATGTAAGAAGCAAAGCAAGAGTTGTTACAAAACAACAGAGTCTTGTGGCATATTAAAGCAAACTACATTATTACTTATAGGGACGCGGTGGCTCAGTGGGTTAGGACGCTGAGCTTGTCGAGCAGAAGGTCGGCAGTTTGGCGGGTCAAATCCCGAGTGCCGCATAACAGAGTGAGCATCTGTTACTTGTCCCAGCTTCTGCCAACCTAGCAGTTCAAAAGCACGTAAAAATGCAAGTAGAAAAATAGGACCACTACGGTGGGAAGGTAACAGCATTCCGTGCACCTCTGGCATCTAGTCATGCCTGCCACATGACCACGGAGATATCCTCGGACAAGTGCTGGCTCTTCGGCTTTGAAATGGAGATGAGCACTGGCCCCTAGAGTTGGAAACGACTAGCACGCATGTGTGGGGAAACCTTTACCTTTTCCTTTACATTATTACTATTTTTTTGAAATAGAAATCCTCCATTAGCTGCAAGCAGTGTCAATTTTGGTGTGTCCCAGACAAATATATAAACCAGGGCTGAAAAGTATATTTTACTAAATCAGATTACAAGTAGTCCTTGACTTACAATCACAACTGATCCCAACTTTGCTATTGCTAAGCAAGACAGTTAAGTGAAATTTGTCCCATTTTACAATCTTTCTTGCCACAGCTGTTAAGTGAATCACAGCAGTTAATTAAGTTAGTAACACGGTTAAGTGAATCTTGTTTCCCCATTGACTTTGCTTGTCGGAAGGTCATAAAAGGTGATCACATGAACCCAAGACACTGCAACTGTCAGTTGCCAAGTGTCTGAATTTTGATCACGTGACCGCGGGGCTGTTGTAATAGTCATAACTGTGAAAAATGGCCTTAAGTCAATTTTTGTAATGCCGTTGTAACTTCATACGGTCACTAAATGAACTGTTGTAAATCAAGGACTACCTGTAGTGAGTCTGCATGATCTACTGCAGGGGTGTCAAACTCAATTTCATTGAGGGCCGCATCAGCATTGCGGTTGCCCTCAGGGGGCCGGGTGGGTGTGGCCTGGCTGGGCGTGGCCTACTGTGTGGGCATGGCTAGAGTGCATATGACTTGCAGGGTGGGCGTGGCCAGCTCTACATCGTTCGCATCAAGGGTGCCTATGGGGGCCTGGGCAGGAGTGGGACAGATCTGAGGGTCTCTGGCAGAAGGAGGGTCTCTGGGCCAGGGCCAAGGCAGTAGGGGCCGTTCCCTCACTGTTTCCAGGATGGCTTCGCGGGCCGCATGAAACCACTTTGCGGGCCAGATTTGGCCCCCGGGCCTTGTTTTGACATGTGTGATCTACTGGGACTAGTGTTAGCTCCCCAAAGTTTCACAAGCAAAAGTTGAACCCTCAGACCTTTCAAATACAAAGCATGATGTGCTCTACTAAGGCCTTTTTGATTTGGGGCAGGATGGCCTAGTCATCAACCCATCCTTAGATGCCTTCATAACCTCATTTCAGAGTTGATGTTTTCTACATTCGGCTAAGATCTTTTCTCCATCCACTATTATCCAGACGAGTTTTCAAATACTGCCCACTCAGCAGAAAAAAAAAACTCTTCTGCCAAGGATTTGGAGTGTACATTAATTATATAACCTGATCCTAAAATTAAAAATTAAAATAACTGAACATCTAATAGACCAGACCACAAATTAGGTCTATCAGGGAAAAAGGGGGGAAAATGATAAGCCTGCTTAAGACCCTAGAGCACTAGAAAAGAGAAAATTCTACCTAATTTACTACACTGGAACATAAGAAATTGGAAGATATGGGTAGCAAGATGATTAACTCCCCCCGCAAATTAATTAATTAATTAATTAATTAATTCATATGCCTCTGGCAAAACCATTTTTTTTTTTTTTTTGTAAAAAGAAAAAAATTCCACCCCCCCCCCCCCCCCCCGGTTTTACTAAGCTATCAAATAGTAATTTAGAATACTTTTATTTTATTTTTATTTTTTAAATCCCATTTATATCCCGCCCTTCTCCGAAGACTCAGGGCAGCTTACAATCTAAAGCACAAATCAATTGTAGAACAAAGGTTAATTAAGAAGCAACATTATTGCTATAATGAAGTTATAGTAAGTTGACAGGATAACTTTAATTTGTAGAACTTAACTAACATTTAAACCTCTTTCAGACAACTTACATTCGTCTCTGACCTTGCACATTCAGTAAACAATCCTGCTGATGTGTTATTATATCAGTTTGGTGCACATCAGTTTTACTTGCACTGTAAGAGATAGATGAACCAAGAAGAATTTAGGGATTCACCAGACATTTAGTTTTAATTAACTAAATATATTAACTTTGTCAAATTAATAAATTAAATTAATACATTTAGCTCACATGGAACAGGCTTCAATATTGGAATGCAAAGTTAGGTGAAGCAGCCTGGAACAAATAAGCAAATTGTTGCAATGCTTATGTAGATGAAGGGTGTAAGGAAGCAATTTAAGTGTAACAGAACTACACACCTGGCTGTGAAACAGATGCTATAGATAACAGCAGGTTGTTGTGGAAATGCCACTATTGGGATGCACATGTACAAAGGAAACATTGTGGGATGGGTGGGATTTCATGCTTACCTAGAAATATATAAGTAGCTAAATGTGAATTGACTGATGTGATTAGGATTGTTGAAATTCCTTGCATGAAACTGACCATGAAAACATACTAGTGGGTGAATTTTGGCTCTTCACCTGGGAACATTACATTAAAATGTCCTTGCATATCTGAACAAGATTCTGCAAACTCTTAATAAATGCTGATGAAAGAAACTTTGTAATCTACAAAATCAGCTGTTAACTATTGCAACCAATTCTACGTGGGACAAACATCAGGTCAATTGAAAACCAGGATCCATGAACATCGACTGACAGTCAAAAACCATGATCCCAAATCCTTAATCTCTATCCACACTGACACCAAACAACGCCAATTCAAATGGAGCAACACTAAAATAATCGGCCACACTACCATCCGCCATGCACTCCACAAGCAATTCCATCAACAGACACATTGACTTATAACCAGCCTACAAACCCCTCAGAATCCAAATCAACCACAAAGCCAACCAGAGACAGCACTGACCCTCAACCAACCTACGCAATTCTGCCCACCCCCCACCAGCAGTTCATGTCCCAATAACCCTGACCTGATGTAATCTTCCCACCACAAGACCCATCACAAGTGTCTCACTGACAACTCACACCTGACCCATCAGAAGACCCATCACAAGATCTTCACTTGACACATCCACACCTGAAGCTGTTATTAACAGAAGAACAGTGGCATTGAAATCCCCTAAAGCCAGTGGTGGGATTCAAATTTGTGAACAACCGGTTCTATGTATGGATGCCGCTTCCAGAAGTCCATTCTGGGCCTAGGCAACAAAACATTAGCTACTGGTTCTGCCAAAGTGGTGCGAACTGGCTGAATCCCACCACTGACTAAACCCTGCTGTAGATTTTACCTAGCCTGGTAACAAAATGTTCAGAAACTAACCCACAAGCTCAGAGAATGAACCTTCACCATCACTCTTAATAAAGTTTTTGAGACTTTTAATCCAGGTCCAGAAGACTGGAAGATCAAACCATTCAGCAGCAGAAAGGGAGAGAGGTGCTGGGGGATTTTCTCAAAATATTCTCCAACCATGCTCATGCTGTTGCATTTTGCTGAAAAACTACAAATAAAGACAGCCCTTTTTTTTTCTATTATAATTTTCTGTCTAGAGAGGAACTTATATAGGAAGAGTTACTTTTCATTATCATATTTAGGTGCCAGATTAAAATAGCGTCGTCTTCTGTAGATTGTTTAATAAGTATATATACCAAGGTTCTAACTGACAGATTTTATATTTCTAAATTGTGTTACAATATTTCATATAATTTGATTTTCACCAAACTTCAGGGAATAAATTATGAGCAATTAGTATGATATAACTGTTAGCTGAATGGACAAAACTATTATCAGTAGTCCATTATTTCCACAGCATTTCTTCTGCTGGACATCTTATACAAGGACATATTAACTAATTTTAAATATTACCTTATGTGTACATACACACACATACAGAGTGAAACTTTGATTGTGCTGGCCACTTTAAGAGGTTTCTGATCTTCTCAAATGTTACTTAAAGTGATGATACAAATGACATCATTTACAATGATTTGTATTGTATTATTCTAATGACATACATCAGTGTGAACGATGGAATATACACCACTCAGCTAATAAAGTCTTTAGGCAAATAACATAAATTACCACATAAATGGAATAAAATTAACTGAAATTTAGCTCAAACTTAACTCCTTTATCAAGACTATTTTGGGACGCTGAGTGATCTTATTTCAATATGACTGAACAGAAATTTTGGACGGAAATTAGTGCACTTCATATATTTAAGTGGGTCCAAGACAACTATTACTGATGAATATATAGTTCCCCAAACAGGTCTAAAATTAAAATACTGAGAATATATTTTACTTATGTAACATTCTACAATAAAATTGACATTAATTTAGCAAATTATTGAACTAAACACTCTCTCTATTTCCATTAAATTACAACTGGATTAGTTACAATGATTTTGCCAGGTCATGCTTCATCACAGTATGAATTGTACTTACTAAATGACAATTTCAGCCAGATAATATAGTTCTTTGCTACTACTTTTATCACAGTAATAATTAATATATAATGAAACCAGATTAACCTATACTTGGATTAGTCATCTGTCTCTCGATTTGCAAAATTTAAATTATAACTAGTTAGTTAATCTAAGATAATTATTGATTAATTATTTTTATCCAGATAAAACGACTAGCACTCATGTGCGGGGGAACCTTTACCTTTACCTTTAAACATGTATATTTTTTCTCACTCTGAGACCTCATCATAAATCTCAGTCAATTTAACAAGATCTATTTAGAAATGCAGTTTCATGTTACCATGTAAATGAAAAGGTCATTAAATGAATTTTGTTGATGACTTGAGAACTGCAAGGTGAATGCAACTTTGAAGATCAAATTAAAAACATTTATGCATACGATTTATAAAGTGATTGTCTCATCACTCTTTACTTTTCTTAGCTATAAAGCTATTGAGACTTTAAGATTTGTTGTTGTTGTTAGCTGTGGTGTCCGACTGATCATGACCCTATGGATAACGTTCCTCAAGGCCTTCCTGTCCTCTACCATCTTCTGGAGTCCATTTAAGCTCACGCCTACTGCTTCAGTGGCACTGCAGCTACTTATGTAAGCTGTGCATTTATTCACTTTTTACCACAAACAAGTCAACTGATATGCAACTCAAGTCTTTTAGCTCACATTTTTGTTCCATATTTGCACAGACGTGTGCCTGTATGTATGTTCATTATTATTCTATATTACAAGGTTCAAATGATTAAATCTGAATAAACTGGAATTGGGACTCTTGTCTTCTTTTTATTCAGGTAGCAGCATCTAATATATTGTCCAGTTCTCCTCAATCCCTGCCCCTAAAAGAAAACTAGAAAGGAAAGCTAAGCAGGATCAGACTCGTTTAGTAGTTGGATTAGGGACCTCTAGGCAATCCTACAGCTGTTGTCTTAAACTAGGAAATCAAAAACATAGTCCAAGAAAAGGCAATAGCCAACAGTGACCAAGAAAGCTACTGGACCTTGAGCTCAGCCCAAGGAAATTTGTAGCTAAATCCTTTTACATACTATAAATCTACAGCACTAGCCTATACACAATTCTTGTTATTTCCAAACTGGTATTTCTATTTTATTTTTAATTCTTTAAAGCTAATTGATGTGCTGATTACCAACATATTAATTTCTGCCCACAGACAGTGACTTTTGCTATTGTAGTCATTTGTTTTAAAAGTACAGGTAGTCTTTGGCTTATAACTGCTCATTTAGTGACCCTTAGGCCTACTGAACAAGTGGTACTTATGACTGGTCTTCAGTGTTTTGGCCATTGCAGCAGTCCCAGGGACATGTGGTTGTGATCTGGGCACTTGGTACCTCACTCACATTTACAATGCTGCCACAAGTTGTGATCATATGATCATGATATCCAATACTCACTGCTGGCTTCT
Organism: Daboia siamensis; assembly: GCA_024449315.1. Taxonomy (NCBI): domain Eukaryota; kingdom Metazoa; phylum Chordata; class Lepidosauria; order Squamata; family Viperidae; genus Daboia; species Daboia siamensis. Next base: position 749,690 of record JAKJMR010000026.1, on the reverse strand, counting down.
CACAGCAGAGTCAATGAGGAAGCCAGCAAGAAGCTGAACATCACATTCACTTAACATTCAAGTAACGAGAGCTACTGGGATTCCTAAAGCTGCCATCACTAGGCATCCATTACTGCAATAGCAATTCCAAAATCATATTTCATAAGCCTATGTCACCACAAGCTAGTATTTTTAAATAATCTTCAATTTAATAATATTTCCCACCAATTGCAAACCATCTATATCAGACATGTCAAACACAAGGCCCGGGGGCCGGATCCTGCCCACGAAGTGGTTTCATGTGGCCTGCGAAGCCATCCTGGAAACAGTGAGGGAACGGCCCCCACTGCCTTGGCCCTGGCCCAGAGACTCTCCTTCTGCCAGAGACCCTCAGATCTATCCCACTCCTGTCCAGGCCCCCATAGGCACCCTTGATGCGAACTATGTAGAGCTGGCCACGCCCACCCAGTAGGCCATATGCACTCTAGCCACACCCACCCAGTAGGCCACGCCTACCCAGGCCACACCCACCTGGCCCCTTGAGGGCAACCGCAATGCTGATGCAGCCCTCAATGAAATTAAGTTTGACACCCCTGATCTACATTATCAGATTTTATAAATCTAAGAAAAAAAAAAGTTTAATTCTCAATATAAAAAGCAATAAGGGACACGGTGGCTCAGTGGGTTAAGATGCTGAGCTTGTCGATCAGAAGGTCGGCAGTTTGGCGGGTTGAATCCTGAGTGCCGTGTAGCAGAGTGAGCGCCTGTTACTCGTCCCAGCTTCTGCCAACCTAGCAGTTCGAAAGCATGTAAAAATGCAAGTAGAAAAATAGGGACCACTCCGGTGGGAAGGTAACAGCGTTCCGTGCGCCTTTGGCATCTAGTCATGTCGGCCACATGACCACGGAGACATCCTCAGACAAGTGCTGGCTCTTCGGCTTTGAAACAGAAATGAGCACCGGCCCCTAGAGTTGGAAACGACTAGCACGCATGTGCGGGGGAACCTTTACCTTTACCTTTATAAAAAGCAATAGCTATCGCCAAAAGGTTATATTATATTTTATAATTTATTTATTTTATATTTTTATTTTTCAAATGCTAAAAATAAATTCCACTTTTTTCACAACAGTGCTTCCTTCCATTTAGATCTACAAAGCTCAGTCTTTTGAGCAATCTATCTATGCAAGAAAGTATTTTCCACTCTTTTGGCCCTCCTCTAGGTAAAATAACGTGTACATTATAAATCCCTTCAGTTGATAGGGAAATTAACAGCAGTAAATCTGACCCAAGTTCTCAGTTATTACTAGAAATCCCAGAGGCTTTATGGCCCATTAATCCTATATTGCTTTATGAAAGTAGACTTCATCTTATTCTCATGAGAAAAGAAAGATAATCTTTACACTTTTAATCTCTAAATTCTAACTCTTCCTGGAGTTTGTTATTCAACATCAAAATAGGGGGGATAAGCAGCGTATTAAAAAAATCTAAGTCCTGCTTAATAGCCAAAAACTTAGAGTTAATCCATTTGGCTCAATATTAAGACGGGTAGGAAGACTTAGGTCTGTCTGAAAATAACAGTCCTCCTTAAGAAGGAAAAAAGAGCAAAGGCTGTTCTAGGTATTTTTAAGACGAACAAATGAATTAAAAGTCAGAAAGAGCAACTGCAAGCTAAAATTGCCAAATTATGTTTCTATCAAGAGGTTTACTTCTAAGACTCAGAGCTTCAATCAGTATAAAAGTATTTTCTTGCATGGCTGGGTTGACACATCTCACTGTCTAAATATTTTAAAGAGATTGGTTTTAAGTGATTTTCCCCAAAAAATTGAGTGCAAAAGGCACAGCAGCTAATTCTTGGTAATGAATAAGGAAGGGAATTCAGGGGTTTAAGTAGGTTTTTTTAAGTAGGTTTTCAGAATAATTGCATGGTACATTCACATTACGGAGCCATATGTGTTGTTAATTGGGAACATGTAAGAATGAAAGTTGGGCACTGCACTGAATGGATTCAAACAGGCTAAACCAGGTTTTTTTTTTTAATGATTTTAATGTATTTAGATAAGTTGCTAATGCTGATCAATGATCATTCTGAAAATAAAACTCAGTGCTTCAGACACAATTCCATGTTTAGTGCTAAAGAAGCAAATAGGTTTCAGCAATCTCCTCCATTTTGCAATAAATGTACATGAAAAAATTATATTTTAATTCAGTTTGGCTACTGCAATGATGTGTCTGCAATTAAATACAGAATTCAAGAAAGAACATACAAGAACATACACATGCAGCTAATCTAACTGATCAGGGAAATGTAGTGCATTGCTCTGCTAAAAGTAGAAATTATACACCTACAATATTATTAGTGTGTCAACTAATTAATTATTATTATTTAACTGTCTGACTTTTAAGTGATTAATTGATCTAGTGTTTGATTAACTGTGCAATGCAGTAATATTTACTCCAAATTAAATGCCGTGAAACTCAGCAGGTTCTCCTCCATCATTCAAAGTATTAATGGTTGCAGCCAAACTTTAACAAAAGCCTTCCAAAAGAATGGTTTAGATAATAACGTAAAATAATTTTATAATAGATGATAATAGTACATACAATTGTCTATTGAGTGCTGTTCCTCAGAATCACTAGACCTGTTAACATTCAGAACTGGATTTTTTTTGCATAGGCTCTTCAAAATCCATATAACAAAAATATACTCCAGTACAAGTGAACCGACACTTCCTAGAAGAGGTATTTCTAAGAAAATTTCTGACAATTGTCAACCTCATCCTCCAGAAAAACTATGCCCTTGGGCAAAATTTCATATAAATATTCTGTACTATTTTTATAGCAGATGTCTTTTCCTGTAAATATATGCTGGAGTAACACTACCTGTGGGGTACTGTGAATGATGCAAAAGGCCAGGACAAGAAGGGAAAAAAAATTCTCCTCCTAATAGAGAGATACGTTAGGTGATTTGCACATGTTCATACTTTGCATCATACCTACATATACTTATTAATGAGAAAGTAAAGTTAAGATTAAAATAATTTTTAAATAAATATACAATGATCAAAAATACATTGGATTTTCTTAAAAAAATAAAGAAAAAAAAACATACAAAGCAATTAAATAGTGCCAAAATCAAACCAGATCAACACCCAGTATTGCATAGGCCAGGAGTACCGTATTTTTCCATCTATTTTTCACACCCTTGTATAAGACTCTCTGGCATACGAGTTTCTCCGTGCCGATCAGTCCTTGCATTTACCCTGCAGATTATCACAAACTTTTTTTTTCCTTCCACACTGTTTAGAGTTTATTGAATCTTTCTTGTTCCACTTGGTTTTTTCTATTTACACATTCATGAGCTCACTCTCCTTACATGTTCTATGAAACTTTTTCAATTAAGTCAGCAGCAAGCAGTGGTCTAATCACACAAATGGGCAATCAGTAGCACTCAAGACAACTGCCTACAAAGTAATCAGTCAGCTATTTCTACCTTATTGGCTGTTCTATTTCATTCTTGATTCTCTTCTTCCTCTTTGCACTTCTCAATTGACTTCCCATGCAAAGCCTCCCATTGGTTCACTCCGTGTTTGCCCAAGGCAACCAATAGTCCATTCAGAATTACAAGCCATAACCTTACTCACAGCTGTCAATGAATCCAAAGTATATATTGCTGTATATCAAAGTTATGCAAAAGAGGAAAGTAGTGTTATCTATCAGGCTAATATACAGCTGTGTTGTCTTCATTCAATAAATATAGAATACAAATTAAACATTCAACATATATTGAACAAAAGCTGAATAAAGCATTGCCTTTATTCAATATGCTAAATCTTGAATTATGATTTGCAACCACAATTTACTGAGCTTTCATAATGTGCTATGCCAAAAAAACCCAAACAATCCATCTACAGTTCCAGATTTTGGAGGAGTCAAAAATAATGTGATGGTGCATAATCAATCAATACACAGGGAAGAAACTGTTACACAATCAGTCTCAGCTGCTAAGTACATAACCACCAGGAAAGTGCCTTTAAATATGATGCTTTTACAAATTCAGTTTTTTTTAAAAAAATTAAAGAAAAAACAGTCTGTAGTTCAATTCCCTGCAACTGACTGCTTTGATTTTCCCATGTGCAGATATTCCAGTGGTGCCTCTGTGGTGTTTCTGAAGTTGTCAGAAATAGAATCCACAAAATGAAATATATGCTTTTAGTTTTCTCAGTGACTTCAGAATATGTCAACTTTCATATTTTGCAATAGAACCAAGACCTTGTCTTCTGTGTAATAAAGAGATTTCATAAACACTGACTTTTTATCTCTTAATTTAAGTGCCTTACATTTTGGCATTTTTGTTGTAGACTATACTGGGAGTTTTAAAAAAAATCTAGAAGATAATAGCAGTGTTTGCACTTCCAAGTAAACAATTTGGAGGTATATATAAAATCATCAGAAGTTCAACATTACTCAGAGAAGACTACTAACTGATCAGGATGAACTTCAAATCTGAAACTGTTATATATATAAGGCAAAGGTTCCCCCGCACATGCGTGCTAGTCGTTTCCGACTCTAGGGGCCGGTGCTCATCTCTGTTTCAAAGCCAAAGAGCCAGCGCTTGTCCGAGGACATCTCCGTGGTCATGTGGCCGGTATGACTAGATGCCAAAGGCTCACAGAACGCTGTTACCTTCCCACCGTAGTGGTCCCTATTTTTCTACTTGCATTTTTATGTGCTTTCGAACTGCTAGGTTGGCAGAAGGTGGGACGAGTAACAGGCGCTCACTCTGTTACGCGGCACTCGGGATTCGACCCGCCAAACTGCCGACCATCTGATCGACAAGCTCAGCGTCCTAAGCCACTGAGCCACCGCATCCCTATATAATAATAATAATAATAATAATAATAATAATAATAATAATAATAAT
>JAKJMR010000026.1:731939-744780 GCA_024449315.1 Daboia siamensis | reverse complement strand
ATAATAATAATAATAATAATAATAATAATAATAATAATAATAATAATAATAATAATAATAATAAAGTTGGAAGGGACCTTGGAGGTCATCTAGTCCAACCCCTTGCTCAGGCAGGAAACTTATACCATTTCAGGCAAATGGCTGTCAAGTCTCTTCTTAAAAACCTCCAGTGTTGGAGCATTCACCACCTCTGGAGGCAGGTTGTTCCACTGATTAATTGTTCTAACTGTCAGGAAGTTTCTCCTTAGTTCTAGGTTGCTTCTCTCCTTGACTAGTTTCCATCCGTTGCTTCTTGTCCTGCTTTGAGGTGCTTTGGAGAATAGCTTGACTCCCTCTTCTTTGTGGTAGCCCCTGAGATATTGGAACACTGCTATCATGTCACCACTCACCCTTTTCTTAATTAAACTACACATACCCAATTCCAGCAACCGTTCCCTATATGTTTTAGCCTCCAGTACCCCAATCATCTTTGTTGCTCTTCTCTGTACCCTTTCTAGAGTCTAAACATCTTTTTTACATCATGGTGACCAAAACTGGATGCAGTATTCCAGGTGTGGCCTTACCAAAGCATTGTAAAGTGGTATTAGTACTTCACTTGATCTTGATTCTATCCCTCTGTTAATGCAGCCTAGCACTGTGTTGGCTTTTTTGGCAGCTGCAGCACACTGCTGGCTCATATTGAAGTCATTGTCTACTAAGACTCCGAGATCCCTCTCACAGTTACTACTATTGAGCAAGGTACCACCTATACTATACCTATGCATTTGATTTTTCCTCCCTAAATGTAGAACCTTACTTTTTTTACCATTGAATTTCATTTTGTTAGATAGTGCCCAGTGTTCGAGTCTGTCCAGATCCTTCTGTATCTTCAGCCTATCTTCTGGAGTATTGGCTATTCCTGCCAGCTTGGTGTCGTCTGCAAATTTGATGAGTTCCCCATCTATCCCCTCATCCAAGTCGTTAATGAAGATATTGAAGAGCACTGGGCCCAGAACAGAGCCCTGGGGCACTCCACTACACACTTCCTTCCATGTAGATGCGGTTTCATTGAGGACCACACACTGAGTACGGCCTGTCAGCCAGCTACGAATCCATCTGGTGGTAATGCTATCTAACCCATATTTTTCTATCTTATCAAGTAGTAGGTTGTGATCTACTTTATCAAATGCCTTACTGAAGTCCAAGTAAATTATATCTACAGCATTCCTCTGGTCCACTAGTTTTGTCACTTGGTCAAAGAATGTAATAAGATTTGTCTGACATGATCTGTTTTTGACAAACCCATGTTGACTTTTAGTGATGACTTTGTTTGCATGAAGGTGTTTGCTGATTTGTTGTTTGATTATCTTTTCCAGAATCTTCCCAGGTATTGAGGTCAGGCTGATAGGTCTGTAGTTTCCTGGATATATATATAGTATCTATGCACAAATATCAAACAAAGAAGGGATTTGAGGTATTGAAACCAGACTCATACTGTCAAATCTTTAGTAAGAAGTTATCACATCAATTGAAATTCCTAAGAGTATAAGAACACAGATATAAAACATTGAATCATAACAAGGCAATCTACTGATGATGTTACTTAGCTAGGATAATAAAATGTCTGCAAGAAAATAAGCAAACTGAGAGAATACCAAGGACCTGTAGTCTACAGATTTGTCTACCAATATCAGTACTGTAACATTTATCCAGAATGGCTCTCCAGAAATAAATAAACCTGCCTCAGAAATCCTTTTACTTTGACTTCCGGGTGGCAAGGCGGCGCTGCCGACAGCTGTTTTTAGGTTGTCAGCTTCGCGGCTTTGTAGAACCGCCGAAAACAGCGCCAATCAGCTGTTTCGGCGATTCGGAAGCCCCCTCCTCGGGAGAAGAGGAGGGGGTGAGTATCCAGGTAGGGGAAGGGCTCTCTGGGGCCGCCAGAGCTTAAAGTTCTGGCGGCTGAAGGATCGAGCCCCCCCGAAGCTTGGATTTCTCCAGGCTGCGCAGCGTTTCTGCTCCGTGTCTTTTGGAGCAGAACAAGGCGAACGCAACCATCCCTGCTTACAGGAATGGATTTTGGAAGACAAGAAAGCAGGCAGAGCGATGCAAGAGAATAAGGAGTAAGTGAACTTTTGATCTTTGGCTCAATCCACATTGAAGACCCTGAAAGTGAAAGTGCATAGTTGCAATAGTGGAAAAAATGGCAGCTAAATCTTCTAAACTTACTAAAAGTGCGGGGGCTTCCCCCCTGCCGCAATCTTCATTGCAAGTTATAGCACCTCCTGCACCTTCACCTTCGCCTGTTTTAACAGTTAAAGTTTTGCAAGATGCTTTGGAAAAGCATTCATAGCAATTAGCTGAAATTATGGATGAAAAGTTGGAGGAGAAGTTTACAGTAATAAGGGAGGACATCTTGCTTGCATTTCAAGGCATGGCGATATGTATTGAACGCCTGGACGAAAGAATGGAGGACCTCAGTCAAAATAATATTAAATTGGATGCAAAGATATTAGAGACTGAGAATGCGGTGGATAAAATTGATTATGACCTGACACTGGTACAATACCATGAAATGGAATTTGCTGTGAGAATTAGGGGTCTTAAGGAGAATCTTAAGGAAGATTTGAAGAAAATAGTTTCTGTTGCTTTGGAAGATGTGTTGGGAAGGCCAGCTGAAGGAATTGCAGAAGATATAGATAAAATCTTCCGTGTTAATTCCTGGATTGCAAGACAAAGGAAACTACCTAGAGATGTGGTTGTTTATTTTACAAAGAGAGCAACCAGGAATGAAGTTATTCAAGTCTCTTACAATACTAAGCTTGTGATTGCAGAGCAAGAAGTCTTGGTTCTAAAAGAGATCCCTCCAAAAATTTTAAGGAAACGAAAGGAATTTGCATTTCTGGCACAGGAGCTTAAGCGACGTGACATCAAGTTTAGATGGGAGATCCCAGTGGGTATGGTGGTAATGTATGAAGACACAAGATACCGTTTTGCTACAGTGATGCAGGCACGTGATTTTTATAGCAATGTTTTAAAAGCAATCCCCATACCACTTTTGGAATCAACAAAGAAGAATGGGGAGGGAAAGTCTCAAGGTGCTGAAGGAACACAGACAGATGAGAAGGCAGCAGGAGTAGATCAAATTTCAACAGTATCAGAAGAAGTAAGAGACCAGAGGATTATGCGTGCTGCTTCGAGACGAATTAAACGTGAGCAAGAGCAGGATCAGCAGAATGTTGTGGAACTTCCAAAGCGTACCTATAGCGAAGCTGTGGGAGGGGCGCGGCCTAAAAATGTGAAGGGGATCTTGGAAGACGCGCTCCAAAAGCTTCGGGTTGCCAAAAATGGTGACTAAGTTTTTAACTTGGAATGTCAATGGATTAAATTCACCACAGAAGAGAAAGAAAATCTTTCAATATTTAAAACAATTTAAGACTGATGTTATTTGCTTACAAGAAACACATATTAGAGCTATGGACCAAAAGTATTTATTAAATTCAAGATTAGGTACACAATTTATTGCTTCTGCAATAAACAAGAAAAATGGAGTGGTTATTTATGTTAAGAATACAATTACAGCAGAGTTAATCGAAGCAGATCAACAAGGAAGATATGTTATTGTGGATTTGTTAATAGAAGGCAAAAAAACTCTTTTGGTTGGATTATATGCTCCTAATCAACAGCAAGCTGACTTTTATAGTTTATTACACAGCAAGATTACCCAATTGGATTACAAATCTTTTATTTTTATGGGAGATTGGAATGGTGTTTTGAATGTACAAATGGGTAAGAGTGGATCTTACAGAAGTACCCCAAGTCATGCTAAATTGCCTAAGTCTTTTTTTGAGATGATGGATGATATGGAACTACGTGATGTTTGGAGGGAAAGGAATTCACAAGAAAAGGATTATACTTTTTTTTCCGATAGACATCAATCTTTTTCTAGGATTGATTTTATATTACTGACTAATGATCTTCTTTTTAGAACTAAGAAGATAAAGATTTGTTCAAGGATTATGTCTGATCACAGTCCAGTTTGGTTAGAATTGGAAAAGACATTAGAGAAAGACGTTCCTGGCGTTTAAATGAGAATTTGTTTAGAAATCAGGAAAATGTGGAAGAGTGTAAAAAACAGATGAAGGTTTTTTTTGAAACAAATATGCATAAGGGTACTTCTATGGAAATGGTATGGGATGCTAGTAAGGCGTACATGAGAGGTGTGTTGATATATCTCAATAATAAATACAGACGTAATTTGGAATTTAGGAGGAAGGAATTAGAGAAAGAGATTAAGGAAAAAGAAAAGGCTTTAATTTTGAATCCATCGGATGTGAAGATCAAAGAGGCTATTAAGTTATTAAGAGGACAATTTGACAAGTTAATGGCTGATCAGGTGGCAACTAATCTACGGTTTGCAAGGCATAATACTTTTTGCAATGCCAATAAACCAGGTAGATGGTTAGCTTATATGCTAAGGAAGAAGGAAAGGGCTTCTAATATAGATAAAATAGAACATAAGGGAAAGATTGTGTATCAACAGAATCTTATCAAGGAAACCTTTGTTGATTTTTATTCTAAATTATATGCTAGAGATAAGATTAATGAAACAGACATTGATTTATATTTAAAAGACGTTAGAGTCCCGGTTCTTACGCAAGAACAAAAAGAAGAAATGAATCAGCTGATAACTGAGGAAGAAATATTCTTGGCAATTAAACAGTTAAAAGTGGGTAAAGTGCCAGGCACGGATGGTTTGACTGCTGTGTATTATAAAAATCTACAGTTTGAGATGAGCCATTAAAGGAACTGTTTCAGACAATTCAAAAAGGGGGTGGAGTGCCTCCGTCTTGGAAAACTGCTTTTATTTCCTTAATCCCGAAAGAAGATCAGGACGTTACTCAAGCAAGAAATTATAGGCCAATATCACTTTTGAATACGGACTACAAGATATTTGCTAAGCTTTTAGCTAGTAGACTGATGAGGGTATTGCAACAGGTGATTCATGGTGATCAAACTGGGTTTATAAGTGGTAGACAAATGAAAAATAATGTGAGATATATAGTTGACTTGTTGGAATTTCTGGAAAGGAATAACCAGATCCCTGCAGCATTGATCTTTTTGGATGCTGAAAAAGCCTTTGATCAATTGGATTGGAAATTTTTGATGAAAGTATTAGATAAAATGAATTTTGGGGATGAATTTTTACAACCAGTTAGGGCATTATATCAAAAGCAAACAGCTCGAATAATTGTTAATAATAGTTTGACTGAAATGTGTAATATTGAAAAGGGTACGAGGCAGGGTTGCCCGTTATCACCCTTATTATTTGTTTTAACGTTGGAGATATTACTGATTAAAATACGGAATTCGGAAACAATTAAGGGAATTCAAATAAGAGACCAGGATTATAGAATGAGGGCGTTTGTGGATGATCTGGTTATTACGTTGACACACCCAGAAAATTCTGTTATGGAATTGATGGAGTTAATATTGCAATACGGGAAAGTTTCTGGATTTAAGGTTAATATACAAAAAACTAAAATGTTATCTAAAAATATGACAGTATTACAAAAGGTAGCTTTAGAAAGATTAACTGGATTTGAAATTGTTGAAAGGGTTAAATATTTGGGGGTATACTTAACACCCTCAAATGTAAAATTATATAAAAACAATTATGAAAAGTTATGGAACAAAGTGCAAAAAGAATTGGATAGTTGGAAAAAATTACAATTGTCATTATTGGGAAGAATTGCGGCAGTAAAAATGAATGTTTTGCCAAAATTCTTATTTTTGTTTCAAATGATACCCATTCTTAAAAAGGATTCAAATTTGGAGGAATTGCAGAAGGGTATTAATAAATTTGTTTGGGCAGGGAAAAGGCCACGGGTTAAATTTAAAATTATGCAGGATACGCGTGAAAGAGGTGGTCTAAAAATGCCCAATCTTAAATTATATTATGAAGCTGCTGCATTATGAGCCATAAGTGATTGGATTAATTTGACACAAGGGAGACTATTAAATCTTGAAGGGCATGATTTGTTATTTGGTTGGCATGCATATTTATTGTATGACAAGAAGGTAGACAATGTGTTTAAAATGCATATTTTGAGGTATGCTTTGTTGCGAGTTTGGAAAAAGCATAGACAAAAGTTAAATTACAAGATACCTTTATGGGCAATACCCAAACACGCAATAGAGAATATAAATGTTGGATTTAAACATGTGACTACATATAAGGAAATTTTGAGTTTGGAGAGGAATGTATGGTGTTTGAAGCCATATAATTTTTTACGAGGAAAAAAGATTGTTCAAACTTGGTTTCAGTATGGGCAATTACAAGCCAGGTGGAAAGAGGATCAGAAAATTGGTTTTCTAATGGATGATGAAAATTTGGTAAAGCAAATTAGAAATCAGGGCCCAGCACATATCAAACGGATATATCTTGCATTGATAGAGATTGACTCAGAAACAGAAATTGTTAAGGATTGTATGATAAAATGGGCACAGAATATTCAGGAAGTTATCACAATGGACACTTGGGAAAAGATCTGGGTGAGAAATGTGAAATTTACGCAAGCTCAAAACTTAAGAGAGAACTTTTATAAAATGTTTTATAGGTGGCATTTAGATCCTAAAAAGTTAGCAAGTATGTATCCGAATTATCAGCCTAAATGTTGGAGATGTGGCGGTGAAGACGCAACGTACTTTCATATATGGTGGACTTGTAAAAAGATCAAAGCATTTTGGATCAAAATCTGGTGGAATATGCAGAAGATATTTAAGAAAAGGATAAAGTTTTGTCCACAATTGTTTTTACTGGGCATTATTACCGATACTACCGTGGTGGACACTAATTTGATGCTGAACTTAATTACGGCAGCGAGACTTTTAATAGGGCAATACTGGAAGAAGGAAGAACTGCGGACTATAGAGGAATGGACTTTAAAAGTTTCCAACCTGGCAGAAATGGCAAAGATTTCAGCATATTTGAAGGACCATTTGCAACAACGATATGTTCTGGAGTGGAAAAAATGGATTGATTACATCCAGAATAAATATGGGACTAAAAATTTTCATTTAGCATTTGAATAAGTATATTGCTTGTAGTCAACTTATAAGAGCTAAAGTGCGAGAGACTTAATAGTTTATTGTTATTAGTATATGGGAGTTTATGATTGTTTTTTTTTTTACTTTTATACCTTGTATTCAGCTCTGGGAAGTCGGGGAGGGGGGAGGGGGGAAGGGGAGGGTGAGAGGGTGGGATAGGGTTGGGAAGGGAGGGAGGGGCTGGGGGATGGGATGTTAAAGATAAAATGTATTGAAAAACTTTTCAATAAAAAAAAAAGAAATCCTTTTACTTTCTGTTAGGCATATGGTTATAGCCTACCTGGTTGGGTTGGAAATATATAAACCATGATGTTATAACCTTAAGGTGCTAATTGGCCAATGGGTGTGTAAGTTTTTCCAAAGGCCATAAGAGGGAGCTAGGAACGTGGCTTCTCTCTCTCTTTGCTCTCATTGTATTTTGGATACTCCCTGAACTGTTGCTGTTGCTTATCTGTTGTTATTTGTGTATGACCTGGACTGTTTATTTATTTTTGTTTTTACACCTAATAGTAAAGTATTTTTCTGTTTATCACAACTCAGTGTATCTGTGTGGTTACTGTGTGACGCTTACTATTCTCAGTACGCTTTTGCCTGTGTAGGTTCCTGATAACTCAAGAAGCACTTTGCTAACACTTTCAAAAAAAAAAAAGAAAAGGCAAAGATGGAAACTCTACATGGATATTTCTAATGCTTCAGATAAGTGTCAGAAGGCAGAATTTTAGACCTTGGGAACAACTAAAAACAAAAGCCTATGTTTATTTAATTCAGATAGGGAATTTATTCAGAATGTGATTTATCTCAAAACAGAATGGTCATGCTGGATCACAAGACAGAAAGATCATTCTATGATATAAAAGATGAGGCCATATAAAACATATTAAATCAAAGTCATCCTCTGGAATAGCTGGAGTAATTGTCATGTATTATGTTTTCATGTCTTCGTCTATGATACTGGTTAGGAATTTATGGAGAGAAAGATCCATGTACTAGATTATATAATCTTCTATTAACTGCTTCTAATTCTTTTATTTATTATTGCTAGCCTAGATTCCCATCTGTCTTGAGTTATATTATTGTACTATGTGGCCTTGGGGACATGATGTTCAGAATAGCACACCTTCACTTTAGATTCACTTGAATGACAAGGAATAGAACTAGCTTGGTCCTTGAATATTTATATCTATGTGAATCACTGATGGGATTTATTTCTTATACAATGAAACTTTGAGAAGCAAACAATCATTCCACTTTTACATCTGCATTCCAAAAAGGCAAGGAGGATTCAAAGGAGCAAACAGTCACAAATGACATTCAAAGGAGCAAACAGTTAAATAAATGTATTTAAATGAAAGGCAGATTCAACCCAGCTGCATTTGGAAGCTGGCAAGCAGCTTCCAGAACAGCCAACTCAAGATCCATTTGGCAAAGCAAAGTAAATATTTATAATGTAATCTCAAGGTATTTTCATTTTGCACCACCCACAAAATGTGCAAAGTGGAAGTGATGAAGCAAGCAGGGAATTTCACTTGACTGTTTTTTTCCCCTATTCATAGTTAAACTTTCATTTAAAATAGCTTTCAAATGAACACAACCACTATTTCCAAATTGCAGGCTTAAATAGAAAATCACAAAATACATTTACTTGTCTTTTTTCTGATAGCCTCTGGCTTGTTTGGGCTACAATTCCCAACTTTACTGACCACTATCCCCAATGACAAGAACGAAAGAAGTTGTAATCCAATATATTTCAAGGGTATCAGTAATAGAAATTTAGATTTTTTTTAAAAAAGAAAAACATAGAGTTGTGTTTAACATGCTTATACCAAACTGTACCATAAGACAGCAAAAAGAGACAGGAACATATTCATACATACTTACATACATTCACACAAACTGATTTTTCTAAGTTAAAAAGCTATTTGTTGTTACAGTGCTATTTAAACAAATAAGTTGTGCTTATTCCTATTACAAGATGGCCTTGGCTTCTCAAACTATTATATATTCAGCTCTTTAACTATTCCACTAGCTTCTCCCTTATTCATAGTGCTGGAACTACAGTAATTACTGCTTTACGGTATACTCCTTTATATAGTAGATTCACTTTCGGCTTGCCTTAACTGAGAGAAGAAGGGTCATTTTATATCATGTTTGGTGGACATGGAAAAAGGCTAGAAATTCTGGATTCAAATACATTCAATGATTCTGAGGATTTTAAAGATTAATATAGAATTGAGATCAGAGGTTTTTCTTTCGCAATTAATGGACAAACCATTGGAAAAAAGTTACAGAACTTTGCTTTTGTACAAAATAACTGCAGTGAGACTTTTGTATGGACTATGATGGAAAGATTTCACACTACCAATAATAGAAGAGTAATGGGATGAGTTCCCATTACTTACCCCAGCTTCTGCCCACCTAGCAGTTCCAAAGCATGCAAGTAGATTAATAGATGATAAGGTAACAGTTTTCTGTGTGCCTTTGCTGGCCACATGACCAGGAACAATGTCTTCAGACAATGCTGGCAGGGAAACCTTTACCTTTATAATAGAAGAAGGGTTGGAGAAGATGATGAACACAATATCTACATTTATTGCTAAGTGGAAATTTATTATACACTTTTTGGGGAAACAAAAATGAACTTATGATTTATTGGTTTTCATGATTAAGCAGGATAGAGTGTACAAAGAAGAGAGCAGGAGGTAAATTTATAATTGTACTTATAACTACTTAAACAAGATGGGAACTACTTCTTTGTATTTCTCTAAGTACTTTCTTGCACTAAGACAAGAAATAATCTGCTATTTAGAGGACCCATCTCTGAACAAAATATTCACTGCAGAAAGAAGCATAGCACTAGAGTATAATTAGACCTATAGGCCATGAGTGGAGTACAAATACTACATAATAGAAGTAAGCAGGACTTTTTTTTATCATAGAATGCTCAGAACGGAGTTCCGGCACCTTTTTTGGATGGAACCTTGTAGGGTAGGCAAAGCGGGTTGTATGACTTGTGAGCTCTGGCACCTTTTTCTTTTACAAAAAAAGCACTGGAAATAAGGATTTCTGATATCTTGGTAGATGACCAGTCAATATTAAAATATTGCCTGCATCATTGTGTCATTGTGTGGTAATTATGTGTATTACATATTTGTGTTATGTTGCAAAACAGTGCAAATGTGTCATTTGCCTTATTTGTGATATAATGTTATGGCACTACAATGGGACTTAACTTGTAATGCAGAGACCTTGTGAACATGTGGATCTCCAGCTTTTGTTAAACTGAAACCATCTGCAGTTTATAAGTAACATTTGGAGGGTTTCAATTCCCCATCTCTAACCCAAAGGCTTAATATTTAACAAGAGAAGGTCACAGGAGTATTTTATCGACTGATCCTTTTCTCTGTCAATTTTGATTTTTCTCCATTTCTTGCCCGAGTTCATCCCATTTCCATTTAGCTTGCAGGGGAAAAAAAAGTCTATTCATTTTTCTTCCTATGAGATTTTCTATTCCCTTGTATTTGTGCCTTCATGAGTCTGATTCCCTCAACCCCTGCCAAAATCAATGTTTCTCCTAAGTCTGAAAATTATTTTGCGCATCTACAGCTCTGATGTTTCAACAGAAACTCTCAACTAATCAGAATTGAGCTTGTTTTAGCACTCTAAACTTTCAAGTCTCCCTTGTGGAGAAACTCTTACAGCTATCTATTTGAATTTGGTAGGATTTATTTCCACTGAAGGAGCAACTACACCAGCAAATGTAATTTAATGCTTGTAAAAGTCATGATCTCTTTTCATGAAAAAAGTACCTTAGGTACGGTAGTGCTATTTGTCTCATTTTTCTCTGCTTGCAAACAGTGTTGACAAGTTTCAAGAGGAACATTTGCACACATCCTCACATCTGCATTCATTCTTTATTGCCAGTCAACAGCATGATCTGCAAGGAATTTTACCAAAAAGGAAGGTTCTGAGTTGGCAGAGTTCATAGCCCCATCATCTGTATGCAAAAGAGGGTCAGAGAAATGTCAGTTGCCAGCTGCACGCCTGCAGAAGATGGATATTTGTTTCTTTCATTGATCCCCAAGTTTAACCTGCATAATTGCTGGCCCATGAATTTCTAGAAAGAATTCACTTCATCATGTAAAGGTCATGCGAGTTCCCAGATTGATTTTGAAATTTAAAATAGTATATTAGTGCATTTCATTTTGACAATCTGTAATCTTCATGACTTGAGGTGGCACTTTAAAAGTCACTAAGAATATCCAATGAGGCCAACATCTCTCCCTATAATACTAAAGCACTCATTGTCCATATCTCTTTGCCTGTTCATACCCTCGGATACAGTCCATTAAACTGCAACAATTTTTGAATCAAGGTACCTAAAATTCACTAACTTAAAGAATGTATTAAAAAAAATCCAGGACCTATTATATCAATGGAATTGAAATTTTCATGATGTTCAGATCTGTTTTATTCACAGAGTTGTGGCCATGGCAGAATCTCCAAGGTCCCACCATCATGAGTTCTGACACTTCCTGCTAGCTTCCTATAAACAAAGTCAATGAGGAAGCCAGCAGGAAGTCAGAAATCACTCCAACTCTCACTGCTTTTTTGCCCCATCTATGGCAATTCTCTTCCTTTGCTTAGGTCAGGGGTCTTGAAACTTGGCCCTTTTATGACTTGTGGACTTCAACTCCCAGAATTCCTCGGCCAGGAATTCCTCGCATGCCTGGCTGAGGAATTCTGGGAATTGAAGTCCACAAGTCATAAAAGGGCCAAGTTTCAAGCCCCGTGGCTTAGGTAAATAATGACTTATTATTGCAGTTAATTTGCCTCTACAATGATTTCTGTATTTATGATATATACTGTTTTTAAATGATCATGGGACTGTCCAGCATGGGGATAGAAAAAAATATGGACAGATAAAAGTGAATTTTTATTTTGATGACACAGACCTTTCTCTTAAAAGATAACCCAACAGGTCACAAGGTTGTCTAGTATCTGTTATGTCCTGGTGACAGAAAGCACCTGAGAAACTATTGTCTGACTTCAAGTAACTTACATTTTGTGCTAATTTTATACATTAAAAAATCTTAAGAGACAAAGAAAACATGCATTGTACTAAGTCAATTCTTAATTCCTTCCATCCCCCCTTACCCATTTTCTTCCCCTTCTTCTACTTCTGTCAATATTGCCATTCATATCTATAGTATTTCTGGTTTGTTTGGATATTAATTCTCAATTTACACTGGGGTAGGGGAGAACCAAGATAAAGTGATATTGAGAATACCTTGCGGCACACTTCTTAAACTATTCTATCATTCCAGTTCATTGCCTTGATTCTCTTACTGAAGCTGTTTGCAGGGATGAGGGAGGAAGAAGATAAGAAACTATGCTCCAGGAAGAAAGATAAATAAAAAGCTACATAATTTATCTAAAGTGTCTCATATGGCTATTGAGCTATATTCCAGAATTCAAAGAGGGGGGGGGGGAAGGGGGGAAGCTATTTCTAAACTATGAAAAATTAAAAGAGAGGAGCATTAATGAGGCGTAACTTAGAGTTTCTAAGACTTCTCTCCTATAGTAACATGTCTAAAATTTTAATAGATTTTGTTCATATTCTGATGTGGGAAGACAGAAAGCCAGACTTTTATGAGTTTTCATCAGTATGTAAGATCAAGTAGGAGAAGAAAGAGAAGGAGGAGGGGGGAAAGAAGAAGAAGAAGAAGAAGAAGAAGAAGAAGAAGAAGAAGAAGAA
>JAKJMR010000026.1:703775-731929 GCA_024449315.1 Daboia siamensis | reverse complement strand
GAAGAAGAAGAAGAAGAAGAAGAAGAAGAAGAAGAAGAAGAAGAAGATGATTACCCTAGATGAGACAAAGAGAGGAGTCCACAAAATTAATATTTATTTATTTATTATTATATTTGTATACCGCCCTTCTCCCGAAGGACTCAGGGCGGTGAACAGGGCACATATAAAATACAAGATACAAAAGTTAAAAGAGAATTAAATATAAGCCCGAGCTAAAACAATAAATAATATTGATATCCTATATTAATGAAAGTCTATGGAAATTCTCAGTCATCCAGGTCATGTTGTCCGAAAGATGCTTTTTCATGAGGCAACTGGACTTTCTTGTTTATCTTTGAATATGTTTTGCTTCTCATCCATTCAGCTCTTTATACATTAATAAAAATTGGACAATAGTTTCTCAAACTGCTGAATCTGCACCAGAAATTAACTAATTGATTAAATTTGTACCTAGCCACATTCCTAAGGAACTCTTGGTGGTTCACAGTAATATTAAATTAAATTAAAACACCCACAGCAAAATTAAAACAAACATACAACATAAGAATAAGACTCACAGGGACATCCAAACATCCTCTGGAAAAGGTCTGTCTTCAACAACTCTGAGAAGGCTGTTGTAGTAAGGTTGACCTAATATCTGCTGGGAGGTCATTCCAAAGGATCAGTTCTGCTATTGGGAGGAAACACTTTGAAGGCTGGCCCTACACTCTCCTCCTGAATGTGGGGCAGTGCCTGCTGCCTCACCCTGCCAGACTGAACTCTACTGGGAAAGTGTGGACTTGCAGGTAACTTGGTGCAAAGTCATTATGTATCAGCCTTGTGAGGTAGTCCAGACAAGAAGCACACCAAGCAGTATTAGCCCTATCTTTATTGTAAGGATACATTACAGTTAATAAAATCTTGCAAGTCTGAAAATACATATCTTTCCTCTCACTTTACAATCCAAGAAACTAGGCAGGGTCCTTTCTGAGATGTTAGGCATGCCCCTATTGCTTCTGCAGGCTCAGCTGCCTCTTATCTGACCATTTCCTAGTCTGTGACTCTACTTCCACACCTACATGTCATTCTCACAAACCATTACAGTAATACACTAAATTTTCTGACAGAACAATTAATCAACAACCTGCCTCCACAAGTTCTGAATGCTACAACCCTGGAAATTTTAAAGAAGAGACTGGACAACCATTTGTCTGAAATGGTATAGGGTTTCCTGCCTGAGCAAGAGGTTGGACTAGAAGACCTCCAAGGTCCCTTCCATCATGATCATGATCATCATCATCATCATCATCATCATCATCATCATCATCATCATCTTAAATTGCTTCCAGATGCTTACTGACTGAAGGAATAGCCCTGGTGTAATGTGCTCCCATCATTGAAGGCCAACTAACCCCCAGGCTGCTGCACTTTGAACTAGCAGTAGTGGTTTTTAAAGGCATCTTCCTGATCAGCATGTTACAGTAATGCATCCTGCTAATACAGTACAGAATTTCCACAGTCCTTCTTTCCCTATGCAATTATAATTTATATTTTTTTTCAAAAAAGTCTATATCCAAAAGCAAGAGCTTGCATGCAGAAATATAATTGTTTATTCATTTATATGGTTTTCATAGACATCCATTTTACCTTTATACATCTGGGCAGCTCACAACAGTTAGAAACAAGAGCAATAAATACTTACTTAAAATATGCAGACACTTCTAAAAGTACAGGTAGTCCTCAACTTACAATAGTTCATTTAATGACCATTCAAAGTTACAATGGCACTGAAGGAAAGGGATTTATGACCATTTTTCACGCTTGCAACCACTGCAGCATCCTCAGGGTCACGTGATCAAAATTCAGACACTTAGCATCTGCAGCATATTTACGACAGTTGCAGTGTCCTGGGGTCACGTGATCACGTTTTGCGACCTTCTGACAAGCAAAGTCAATGGGGGAAGCCCTTTTCACTTAACAACCGTGTAGCTGACTTAACAGCTACAGTAATTCACTTAACAACTCTGGCAAGAAAGGTCGTAAAATGCAGCAAAACTCACTTAACAAATGTCTCACTTAGCAACAGAAATTTTGGCCTCAATTGTGGTTCTAAGTCAAGGATTACCTGCACTCCTGTTTATTCAAGGAGAAATTAATTCTGGAAACTACAATTAGATCTTCTATTTAGCACAACAGTAAGTCATAAGATTAAAAAGTTATAACCGTATGTTGCTTTCATCATACAGATGCATTCTACAAGAGGTCCATGTGCATAATAACCTTGAGGATTTCCATGAGGATGTGCTTGGTCATGTTGAGAACAGAATGCAGGATTGGACAGAACTCATATAAGTTTTGGAAGAGCTCTTTTACTGAACTTAAATGACTTAATTAGGTCATCATCCATATAGTTTTCCAAATTAGGTGGTACACCTGCTGTGTGCCATTACACGCCTGGTGAGAGAAGACTTGTGCCTTTTCATGATTGGCATTGAAAATGCAAAAATCTACCTTTGTCGGCTGCAAATCCTTTTTTGCGATGGATTCAGTGACACTCTTGGTTTGATTAATCTATAGAAAGCTTATTTTTTCCAAATGTACAATTTCATTTTCTTACGTTTCAAAATAAATGGAAGCTGTCTCCTACAGAGAACCTCAAACGTTCATTGTAATCCAAGAAAAAGATGACACAGATGATACAACACTGTATCTGTCCATGTTTTTCAAAGGATTTGTATTATTTCTCACATTCCGCATGATTAAAGCAGAAGAGAAGTAAGATATATTCATCTGTGGAAAAACAATTATGCAAATTGCTTAGGTTTTATAAGATTTCATTTTCTTCAAATTCTATTCCATTATAATTGTTCCACTTCCTGTAAACACATAGATATTGTCAAATAAGAACAAATGGTTATGGCTGTCAGCAGAAAATGTTTAACTTAACTTTAGTAAAAACTAAGATTTATTCTTACCTCAATACTGTGCCTGATCCCAAAGAGATACCAAAACTGGGCTCAATGTATCTAGTACAAAAATGAGTACAACAGAATAACAGAATTGGAAAGGACCTTAGAGGTCATCTAGTCCAACCCCCTACTCAGGCAAGAAACCCTATACCATTTCAGACAAATGGCCGTCCAGTCTCTTCTTAAAAACTTCCCAGTGTTGGAGCATTCACAGCTTCTGGAGGCAGGTTGTTCCACTGATTAATTATTCTCACTGTCAGGAAATTTCTCCTTAGTTCTAGGTTGCTTCTCTCTTTGGTTAGTTTCCATCCATTGCTTCTTGTCCTGCCTTTAGGTGCTTTGGAGAATAACTTGACTCCCTCTTCTTTGTGGCAATCCCTGAGATATTGGAAGACTGCTATCATGTCACCCCTTGTCCTTGTTTTAATTAAACTAGACATACCCAATTCCAGCAACCATTCCCTATATATTTTAGCCTCCAGTCCCCTATTCATCTTTGTTGCTCTTCTTTATACTCTTTGTAGAATCCCAATAATCTTTTTTTACACCATGGTGACCAAAACTAGATGCAGCACTCCACGTATGGTCTTACTAAGTCATTATAAAGTATTATTAACACTTCATGTGACCCTGGCTCTATCCTTCTGTTAATGCAGCCTAGAACTGTGTTGGCTTTTCTGGCAGCTGCAGCACACCGCTGGCTCATATTTAAATGATTTTCTCACAGTTACTACTATTGAGCCAGGTACCACTTGTACTATAACTGTGTATTTGGTTTTTCTTGCCTAAATGTAGAACCTTACTTTTTCCATTATTGTATTTCATTTTGTTAGATGGAGCCCAATGTTCAAGTCTGTCAAGATCCTTCTATATCTTAACCCTATCTTCTGGAGTGTTGGCTATTCCTGCCAGCTTGGTGTTGTCTGAAAATTTGATGAGTTCCCCATCTATCCCCTCATCCAAACTATTGATGAAGATGTTGAAGAGTGCATCTAACAAATATAATACTTCAATTTGTATAAAGGTGTATGGATGACTCCTTGTTGTATAAATCAATGCAAAACTGAAGGTTTTGATGTTATTTTTTCCACGGGCATTTCGACTCTTCCTTTTTATTTCCACATGTATCACCACTAGCTGTATGTATAACTGAAATTCTTTTGTTCTTCTCACATATTTCATTTTTTCCTGTTACTATCAATTAAAGTTCATGATGTATTCATTTAGTCAAACTCAATTTGAGAAATCTTTACTCCATTAGGTAACACAGTACTTTGAATCTCACAATTGGCGTCATATACCAAATTCTGTCTGAAGTAAGATATTTGTATAAAGGACCATCAGAGCTATAAACTATTCAATAATGTTAACTCAATAATCATAACAACATCTGCCCATCACAGATCCTTGGGAAGGACTCAATAAGTAGATAAAAATGCCAAAGTCAGCATAAACATCTGGCTGTGCAACCAACCATCATCATAGTAAACAAAAATCTTAGAAGGCAGTGGCAAATCACTTCTATACTATAGCCAAGAAAACGTACATGTAGTAACCTGAAGTTCATGAAGCTTTACTTCAAATCTGTACAATTTCTTTCATTTTAAAAATGATCAAGTTAGGATACACCAGGGCTTTATTTCTCATAGAACGCTCAGAACGGAGTTCTGGCACCTTTTTTGGATGGAACCTTGTAGGGTAGACAAGGCGGGTTGTATGACACTTGTGAGTTCCGGCACCTTTTTCTTTTACAAAAAAAAGCACTGGGATATACATACAGAATAACATAATAGCACAGTTGGAAGGGACCTTGGAAATCTTCGAGTGCTTGATTTACATTTATATAAATTTAAATTCATATACATTTACAGTCATTTACAGTCTACTTTACAAATAGGCCTGGGAAGAGAGAGAGATGGGGGGGGGAACTTACTCTGAGCATCTAAACTACAGCTACCTTATATTGAATTGGATATTGAATCAAAAACCACTTTTGTCTGTTCCAAAGATCCTTCCACCTGTGCTACCCAAAGTTTACCAGCCTGCAGATGACAGGGATTGAGGTTTAACCTAAAACTTCCCAGATGAGTTTAAGAACTTCCCATTTGTTTAAGTGCCAATTTACAGGGAGCCCAACTGGCGTCACTGTAACAGTCAACATCTAAAGAACTGCGAAAGTAGTTCCAAAAACCCAAGGGGGGCTTTAGACTTGTTTTCTCAAAACAATGTCACAAAATAAACTGCTTTTAAGTAGGAGAAAGGAGGTTTGAAAAGCCATTCACAATATGCTATGGGAAATCAATTCGAAAGAAAGCAAGAATTCCACTGGGTAACACATAACCCATGCAGAAGCATACCTGGAGCCTAGCTGACACATTTTACCAAACTGAAAATGCAAGCAGAAAAACAGAGATGCCTAGTGGAAAAGTCTCCTAGCCCATGCAAGTCAAAAGTTCAAGGTCATTCCAGTGACAATATGTATAGGTATCCAAATAGGTCCATGTTTCAACTTTTCTTCCTTTACACCTTATTAACAGCAACATTTCAGTCTGACCGCACTTTTCACATTACCTATATTTTTTTTCCTCAGAAAAATTAGCAATATCATTTGCATTTGCTTAAGAGCATAACAAGAGAAAATGAAACAAAATATTCAACTTGACCTAGAGCTTTTTATTCCGGGATTCTTGATTTCTTTGCATTTCACTGACTCCATTAACAACCTCTCAAAACTGAACAGGCTTAGATCTAGTTAGCACTTAGATGGAAACCACCAAGAAAATTCCAGAGCTGTACCCCAGATGGAATTTGGAAGACAGCACTGGGAAATTACTGTAAAAAAAACAAAAAACAAAACAAAACACTTTATTGTTTCCAGAATAACCACATGTATTTGTCGCTTAGTGTATTTGTCTCCAACCTAGAACTAAGGAGAAACTTCCTGACAGTTAGAACAACTAACCAGTGGAACAACCTGCCACCAGAAGTGGTGAATGCTCCAACACTGGAGGTTTTTAAGAAGAGACTGGCCAGCCATTTGTCTGAAATGGTATAAGGTTTCCTGCCTGAGCAGGGGGCTGGACTAGATGACCTCCAAGGTCCCTTTCTTCTTCTTCTTCTTCTTCTTCTTCTTCTTCTTATTATTATTATTATTATTATTATTATTATTATTATTATTATTATTATTATTAGCCACATAAGATCATCAGAAGCAGGACTTTTAGTAACCCAGCTATTTGTAAACTATTTTGAAAACTCACATATCAGAATAAGGACATATGAATATTTTCAGTAAAATTGCCCACTTTGGCTCACCAAATCTTATGAAGGAAGAAGGAAAATATGGATGCTTTGGCATCAGTATTGTGTCACAGTGAGCTACAGGTTGATTAACCACCCTTGATTAAATAAACTACAATGAGCTGGCTTGGTATATAAATTCAGCTATAAACCATGGCTTGCAAACTATAATGGCACTGTGCTGCACCAAAATTAATCAAGCTCATTCCAAGTATATGCTGTCTCTATAGCATTGTTCAAGTCATCTTTGTTTAAGATATCTAGACTATTGGATTGGATTTTTACACAGATATTTCTGAAGTGGTTTCTCTCACTGTCTTCTGCTTCTGATAGTACAAGAATTATAGGTAAGCTGGTGCAACTTCATTTTTTAAAAAGAGCTCTTTCACAGTTTGCTACTTTAGTTTAACGCTTGGTAGAATCTGCTTGCGTTAGTAATAGAATTTAGACAGATTTTTTTTTTTTGCTGCCAATACTTAGCCTTCTGATTTAACTTCTAAGTCACATATATACTATAGGGAACTTTGTATTCTTTTTAATAACTCTTCTGTAAAGCTTTCAAACCAGATCTCATCTACACATTGCTCCAGGCTTTATCTGTCTTTCCTTAACCTAATTAAAAGAAATCAGTCAAGTGTATTGAATCAGAATAAAAATATTGGTGTGATTTTATGTGTTTACCAAATATTTGGACAGTTGTTTGTGGACTAGATTTATACCCTTCCTTTCCCCCCCCTCCATCCTACTCTACTCTAATTTAAGGCAATATATATATATATATATATATATATATATATATATATATATATATATTGAGCCTTGGTGGAGCAGAGGGCTAATGCCTCCTTAAGTAACACCAGCTGCCTGCAATTAGTGCAGGTTCGCATCCCACCAGGCTCAAGGTTGACTCAGCCTTCCATCCTTCCGAGGTAGGTAAAATGAGGACCCAGATTGTTGGGGGCAGTAAGCTGACTTTGTAATAATGCTGCTTGGGGTGTGTGTGAAAGCCCTAACAAGCAGGCATATACATAGAATGAAGGTTACTGCTAAGCTTGTAAGCCACCCTGAGTCGTCTTCGGAGAAGAGCGGGATATAAATGTAATAAAAATAAAATAAAATTATATATATATATATATATATTCTCTTTTGCACTTGTTAAAATTCTATGCCTGCCATGCTAATTCTAGATTTCTTTAATTCTGAAGGTTACTTATTCTTCAACATTTTTTTTAATTATTTCTATCTCAGTGGTCCTGATTTAAGCGTAAATGTTGCCTCTTATAAATGTGTTCATATATTTTCATTTAATGCTTGAAAAGTTTAGTAACTGGAATGGCTACATTCCTTTCTATAAAATATTGAACCTTCTTTCTGGCTTAATCACTTCCTTTTGCATAACTGAAGGAAAGAAAAAATGCAAATACTTTTGTGTTCTGACATTGCAAAGATTGGCTAGCTGATTACACCAATATGTGTATGGAATGCATTTTTAGCATTCCATACCAGTCTATGGATCAGTTTAGTTGATTCTGTTCACAACCAAGTTTCGCAAAGCATTCAAAGGGGATCTTGGTAAAGTTCAGAAATCAACACCTTACAACACTGAGATGCCATTTAGAACAGAGGTCCCCAACCTTTTGGGTACCAGGGACCGATTCTGTGGAGAGAGGTTTTTCTGTGGGACTGGAGAGTGCATGATTTTGTGTGCTGCCTGCATCCCACGGATGGGACTTTGCTTGTTTGTGCGGACCAGTTGCGGGCATGCCACGGCGCAGTACTGGTCCACGGGCCAGGGGTTGTGGACCCCTGATTTAGAAGACTTTATGCAGTTTGTTTGAGGACTTTCCAAGTTGTATAGGGATATGCCTGTGCTTGGACAGACAGTATGTCTGCCAGATAGTACTTCTGGCAAAGCAGCTATGCAGAAAAGAGCTGAAAAGCCATTAATGCATCAGTGTTAAGAAAGACGTAGATAGCTTAGTGCTTCAAGAAGCAACATTTTGCACACGACCACATGCTTTGTGAAATAGCCCTTAGAAAGCTTCCCATAATCTTTCTCAGAGTCTTTCAAAGAAGTTACTGGTAGTCCTCAACTTACAACAGTTCATTTAGTGACCACTCAAAGTTACAACAATACTGAAAAAAGTGACTTATGACCATTTTTCACACTTACAATCATTGCAGCATCCCCATGGTCGCCCAATCAAAATTCAAACCTTTGGCAACTGACTCATATTGATGATGGCTCCAATGTCCCGGAGTCATGCGATCCCCTTTTGTGACTTTCTGAACAGCAAAGTCAATTGGGAAGCCAGATTCACTTAACAACAGTTTTACTAACTTAACAAGTGCTGTATTTCACTTAACAGTTGTGGCAAGAATGGTTGATAAATGGGGCAAAACTCACTTATCAAATATCTCACTTAACAACAGAAATGTTGGATTCATTTGTGGTCGTAAGTCGATGATTACCTTTCTTTAGATGCAGGAATGGGCAGGAAGAAAACCAACATTTGGAGAAAACCTGTGATATTTAAAGCATCCCTGACAGATAATGGAATTCCCTAAATATTTAAATGTGTTGATATAACTTGCTTTGGTCCTAAAATCAAGTCCTTTTATATTTCAGGATGAATTTTCCTTGGCTGTTTTTTTCTCCCACAAAGTATCAATAAGAATACACTTATAATTTACCTTAGCAAGTTATGAAAATATGTAAGTATCACAACAACAACAACAACAATAATAATAATACCGCGACCTGGCCACTAAAACTGTGTGATTATGGATGAAATGTGTAACAGTGATACCCACTGTCATCGGGGCACTGGGAACTATGTCTAAAAACTTTGCAAAATACATCAAGAAATTGCAGTTTCCTGCAATAACTCCAGCAAAGCTACAAAAAAACTGCGCTACTTGGAACATCTTACATTTTAAGGCGATACCTGGTTGATACCTAGGATGCTGGCAGCAACCCGTGTCAACCATTAGTGCCAGTCAATTTGAGTGTTCAGTTGACTGAGTTTCATGTTTTATGAATAAAAGTTTTATAATAATAATAATAAAGTTGGAAGGGACCTTGGAGGTCATCTAGTTCAACCCCTGCTCAGGCAGGAAACCCTATACCATTTCAGACAAATGGCTGCCCAGTCTCTTCTTAAAAACTTCTAGTGTTGGAGCATTCACAGCTTCTGGAGGCAGGTTGTTCCACTGATTAATTGTTCTAACTGTCAGAAAATTTCTCCTTAGTTCTATCTAGGTTGCTTCTGTCTTTGGTTAGTTTCCATCTGTTGCTTCTTCTCCTGCCTTCAGGTGCTTTGAAGAATAATTTGATTCCCTCTTCTATGTGGCAGCCCCTTAAATATGGGAACACTGCTATCATGTCACCCCCTCGTCCTTCTCTTCATTAAATTAGACATACCCAATTCCAGCAATCATTCCCTATATGTTTTACCCTCCAATCCCCTAATCATCTGTGTTGCTTTTCTCTGTACTCTTTCTAGAGGTCTCAACATTTTTTTTATGTTGTGGTGACCAAAACTGGATGCAGTATTCCAAGTGTGGCCTTACCAAGGCATTGTAAAGTGGTATTAACACTTCACGTGATCTTGATTCTATCCCTCTGTTAATGCAGCCTAGCAATGTGTTGGTTTTTTTGGCAGCTGCAGCACACTGCTGGCTCATATTTAAGTGATTGTCCACTAGGACACTGAGATCTCTCTCACAGTTACTACTGTTGAGCCAGGTACAATCTATACCAGGCATGTCAAACTGCCGGCCTATGGGCCGGATGCATCACAACGAAACCGCGCCCTCCTGACTGCCAGCAATGGGGAAAAAGTCACGATACGTCACACGATATCACATAATGTCGCGAGTTTGACATGCCTGATCTATACTGTACCTGTGCATTTGGTTTTTCTTGCCTAAATGTAGAACCTTACTTTTTTCAACATTGATTTTCATTTTATTAGATAGCACCCAATGTTTTTAAATTACTTTTCTCTAAGACAAGAATGAAGTATAAACTGTCTTCTTTAAACTGCTTTGATGCATACCCTTACAACACTTACAGAGGAAGGTCCTCCTGAGCAATGCTTTTAAATCTTGGATAGTGAGATGGGCAGTATATATAAATTTAATAAATACAATCCTTAGCAATTTGAAAATGGCTGAACTTGCTGCAGCAGTGGGATTCAGCCAGTTTGCACCACTTCAGACCCTGTAGCTAATTTTTTGTTGCCCAGGCCCAGAATCGACTTCCAGAAGTGGCATCCATACAGAGAACTGGTTGTTCACAAATTTGAATCCCACCACTGGCTTGCTGCCTGGGGAATCCTGGGAGTTGAACTCCACCCAGAATTAACACCCAGTGTTAAGAAATACTGCTCTTGACCTTCACATCTGTATTTTAGACAATGTTGCAATAAGGTAGCTGGAACCTAAACTTAAATAACATCTGCATTCAAAGCAAATGCTTTGATAGTAGCCATAGCGTTACTAATTTAACTGCAGTTTTATAGAGCATGCTTAAGTTCTGTTAATTCTATTTTCCTTTGAAATGGCTTATCTATTTTTTTATGCATCATATAGAAGAGAGCTGTTTCTTTCCATACCACACATATGTGGGAAATGGCAAAACAACCTGTTTTTGTGTTTTGTTTTGTAAAGCATTAACATTTAACTTAACTAAATAAAAATTTGTGTTTCATTTTTATATTGTGTATTTTATTTATTGTATGTATTTTATTGTAAATTCTCTAGAGTTGCACAGGGCAGATATATAAATCAAATAAATAAAGGAAGGAAGGAAGGAAGGAAGGAAGGAAGGAAGGAAGGAAGGAAGGAAGGAAGGAAGGAAGGAAGGAAGGAAGGAAGGAAGGAAGGAAGGAAGGCTAAAATCCAGCCTGGGCATCTCTGATCTTTTTCCAGTTATTTAAAATGACACCTTCTCCCATTGAATTAAAGAAAACTTTAAAATTAGATGACAAATTAGTTGGGTACCTAATTTTCAACTACATAAGAATTCCTTCTGGAGGGCTAATATTCAACTGTTACCTACAACATACAGTCTTGAAGCAAATCAGACAATGAAATGACATACTCCAACTCATGATCAGAGATGGATTTCTATTCATTCCAACCACTTAAAACATGCACCAGCCTTTTGGCAAGAGTAAATGAAAACCAAACTCTACTGCACAACCCAATTAAGTTTGTATCCTTTTACCACAAACTTTCTCTTATTTTTTTTTGTGGGGGAGAGGGAAGGGAAACACACAGTATATGCTAAGCTTTGCACTAAGTGAATACCAAAGCAACATTAATGAACAACTGACAGCATGGATTGTGCCAGTGAATAGGCATAATTTTCCACCTATGTGGAATGTGTTTCTGTGATGAGAGATCTTTTGTAAAGGTTACTGTACAGGCAAAGATATGGTTGCAAGATCCCTTGCAAATCTAATCCCAAGGGCTCTATACTGAATTCTGCCATGAAGGCCTTGGACAAGATATTCAAATCCTGTAATGTGTCTAAATCTACAAAGATCAGAATCTTGCAAGCCATGGTATTCCCTGTCAGATTCTATGGAAGTAAAATTTCAGCTTTGGTGTTCAAAAAAAGATTCCTGAGAATACTGGGAAAACCTAGAAAAGAAACAAATGGATCTTCAGGCAAATCAACCCAGAGTTCTCATTCAAGGCACAAATAACCAGGCAGAAATTGTCTTTTGTCATCCCCATGAAAGTCTTTTGTAATCCCCGTGAAATCATGGAAGGTAGACATAGTGCCCAAGGACAAAAGGGGAAAATTGTTGTTATACGGGGGAGGATCTAACTAACTACAAACAGTTTGATGATACTTTGCATGATGATACTTGGAACAGACTGCATGGAAAATAATGCATTGCCTGAGAAAAGACAGCATGGTTTCAACAATAAAATAACATGCCAAACCAATCTGGTCCTCTCTTTGATAAAGTGACCAGTATAGTTGATCATGGAGGGACGCGGTGGCTCAGTGGGTTGGGACGCTGAGCTTGTCGACCAGAAGGTCGGCAGTTTGGCGGGTCAAATCCCAAGTGCCGCGTAACAGAGTGAGCGCCTGTTACTCGTCCCAGCTTCTGCCAACCTAGCAGTTCGAAAGCACGTAAAAATGCAAGTAGAAAAATAGGGACCACTCTGGTGGGAAGGTAACAGCGTTCCGTGCGCCTTTGGCGTCCAGTCATGCCGGCCACATGACCACGGAGACGTCCTCGGACAAGCGCTGGCTCTTCGGCTTTGAAACGGAGATGAGCACCGGCCCCTAGAGTCGGAAACGACTAGCACGCCTGTGCGGGGGAACCTTTACCTTTACCTTTATAGTTGATCATAGGAATGAAGTACTTCTTAACTTTAGCAAAATATTTAACAGAACCTCCTATGTCATCTAAGTGGATTGGACCATGGTTCCTTTTAAATGGTTCACAGAGCTGGCGAAATACTCCTGCTTAAGTGAAACATCTAACAATGGTTCTGCATCTAGTTAGAAAGCCATGTCGAATACTGTTCAGGCCTGCACTTTTCAGTTTACTTAAAAATGATAGATTTGAAAATATGATTATCAAATTTTCAGAAACCCAAAGGTAAGAGAAATATCAAACATCTTATTGCACAGTATCAGGATTCAGGAAGATTTGAATAACTGGAACAGTGAGCAAAAACCAACAAATTAAATTTCATGAGCGAGAAATGTAGATTCTTATCTTTGGGTAGGAAAAATCAAAGGTATCAATGTAACCTAGGGAGACCATATCTGGCAGCAGCATTTGGATTTAGGTATCCTGAAGGATCAAATATTGATTATGAGTGTAATGGGCTGTGAAAATAACCTTGAGGAAGAGGAGGAAGAGACACAGCAAGACAGATAAGAGAAACCTAAGTCCAAAGGAGAAGTACAGTTTGAGAAAGGGATTCAGATTGGACCCTCCCTAGTTTTTGGGAGGATCATATTCAAAGCTGCAAGTTTCTACTATTGTAACCGTATAATAAAAGTAGCTTTAATAAGGTCATTCAAGTGATGCTGCTGCTGTTCTCTTGGAGAATGTAGGGTCTGTGGGGGTCTAAATGGAGGTCAACAGACTTCAGCTGAATCCAAGTAAAACCAAGTGGCTTTGGGTGCATGGAGTTCTGGGTTCTTGGACTTAATCTTTAATTCCAGATGGTTGTACTACCTCAGATGGACCCAGTGCACCATTTGGGAATTCTCATGATTGTGCGACTCCTGCTGGATGAGCAGGTGGCAATTGTAGTTAGGAGAGAATTTTGGTTAACCACTAGGCGTACCCTTTCCTGAATGGCTAATTCCTGTGCTCAGTCACTCAACCAGTCACTAGTTTTGTCATGACTGGACTATTACAATGTGTTCTACATGGGATTACTGTTGAAAAGTATCCAGAAGCTGGCAAAGAACATAGTAATGCAGACAATTCTTGGGCACCTAAGGTGACCAATGTTACACTGATCTTCTGTGAGCTGCATGGTTGCAAGTTTGCTTCCAGGTCCAATCCAAGGTGTTGGTTATCACTTTTAAAGCCCTTCATGGAATAGCCCAAGTTAGTTGAGAAACCATCTCATCCCAACAGGATTACCTCACCTAGCCCATATTGGCAGAAGAGGAATGCTGCAGACCCCATCATTCAAGGAAATTCAGCTGGTGGAGTCCATGAGAAGAGTCTTTTCATCCATGGTGCCAATTTTGGAAAATTGTGTCCCTCCAAGGTGTGATCTGCACCCATCAGTTTGACCTTCCGAAAGACCTGGCTTTGCCAACTGACCTGGGTCCCAAAGAGAAGTGGTATCCTGAAGGTGGTTTTTGCATTAGACAGACTCCAGCTCCTCCCGATGTGCACCTTTCTCCCTTCCTCTCTATCAAGGTCAGTTGAATTTTAACTGAGTTTTAAATGTATGGTCTTCATTTATTGTTTTAATGTTTTATATGGCATTTTTATTGAATGAATGTAAGTTGCCTAGGGTTGCCTTGGCAAAATGGGGAGCATAGAAAATTAATAAATAAATAAAATATGCATGACTTTGGTGTTCCATTCAGGTCTATTTTGTAGGGCTGACACTGTCCTAGCAAGTTTCAAACAAAGCAGATGTGATCCTATGCTGCAACAATAGTAATATCAAGACAAATAATAATTTCTCTCTATTTGGTGTTAAATTATGGTAGGATACTAACCAACTGGGATGTATTTCATTACTTACTTATTTACTTACTTATTCACTTACTTCCTCACTTACCTAGTCACTTATTTACTTACTTACTAATGTATATACTGCCCATCTTAGAGCTGATAGCCTGGAAAGAAAACATTATAAGGAGCACTGGAGGTATTGATATATTTCGCCTGGCGAAGAAAAGACTGCAGGGAAACATGCTAGTTGTCTTCAAGGATCTGAAGGGTTGTCATGTAACATTGATCAAACTTTACATATATAATTTTAGAAGAGAAGACAAGGCCAGATGCAGACAAGACAAGAACTAAAGGAAACAGATCAATACTCGTTATAGGGGGAAAAAAAATAATGGTTTAAAAACTGTTCAGTAATGGAGGTGGTAAACTCTCCTTCACTGGATGCATTTAAACATAGCCAGGTGGCTATCTGCTGATTTCTGCATTAGATAGGAATTGGATTAGCTGATTTCCAAGATCCCTTTGTACCTTCACATTATATGCTCTCATTCCAACTAATAGCTGATCTCCAAGGTCTATAACGATATTGTGATACTCAAAATTTTCTTTCTTTGATTAATCTATCTTGAAGCCTGGCAAAATGGAGACCCAGTGTGTGGGGACTTTCTGTACATATTCCAATTCTTAAGTGCAGTCTCCCCCCCCCCCCAAAAAAAAATAAATAAATAACAAATTCAACCAATATTCAGTTTAACCCAGTGCACATTTCCTTAGGTGCATTCTCATGTATACATGTGTCATTAGTACAACCAAACTTTTACGAGTCATAATTCACTTGCTTTGATTCAGGCTTAACAGGCTGCATAAATTTGTTGTTTTTGTTTTTAAGTCATTATTGGTGACTTGCTATGATGACTAAAACCAAAGAAAAGTGGCTTGTTCACTAAGTCATGAATAAACCACCACCATGAGCAAAGCATGATTTAGTACAAAATATCATTCCATTCCATATAAAATGGTGATTTTATTGAGGACATCTGGTGGGTCCACACCGTCTACTGAACCCTTGTGGCATACAGGGAAGGAGAATGGTCTAAAACAGACTAGAAATGCAAGCAGCTCAAGGTACTGACAGGCTGATGAACTCTTCTCAATTCATAAGAAAAAGCTAACCAGCCTGACAGAGTTCTGCGAAATGTTCTCAAGGAACAAGCATCTCAAGGTACTGCCAGGTTAAATGAACTGTTGTAAATCAAGACCTACTGTATTTGTCTCAGTTAGCTGCACATCCTGTAGATTCCTAACAGTCCAAATTCTCTTCTGGAATCCTGGGGAATGATGTGAATCCCTGAGTCAGATGTGTTCAGTAACAACCATATGACTATAAGAACATCTTCAGTACTAAGTCACCATTATGTATTTAATCAATCAGAATAGATCTGGGAGGGACCTTGGAGGTCTTCTAGTCCAGCCTCCTGCTCAAGTAGGAGACCCTATACCGTTTCAGACAAGGGACTGTCTAATCTCTTCCTAAAAACCTCTAGTGATGAAGCACCCACAACTTCTGAAGGCAAGCTGTTCCACTGGTTAATTGTTAATTACTGTAAGTTTCTCCTTAATTTCAGGTTGCTTCTCTCCTTGATTAGTTTCCATCCATTGTTTCTTGTCTTGCCTTCTGGTGCTTTGGAAAATAAGCTGACCCTCTCCTCTTTGTGGCAGTCTCTCAGATATTGGAATGCTGTTATCATGTCCCCCCTGGTCCTTCTTTTCTCTAGATTAGCCAAACCCAAATCCTGCCATTGTTCTTCATCTGTTTTAGTCTCCGGGCCTTTAATCATCCTTGCAACTAAGTCTCTACATCTTGTTTTATAATGTGGTGACCAAAACTGGATGCAATATTCCAGGTGTGGCCTTACTAAGGCCTCATAAACCGGTACTAATACTTCACATGATTTTGATTCTGGGTCTCTGGTTATACATCCAAGGATTGTATTAGCTTTTAATTGATTTAATTTAGTTTAATTTATTTCTTAAACATTTATGTATATTTCCACAATCCAAAATAATTTTCAGCAGCTCTCTGTACATAATGCATTTGATCAGGTTCACACGCAAGACATTAGGATTAGTTATCCTGGTTGCCCTAGAGGAAAAAGGTGACAGCATCCTAAGTCCTGCCATTTTCGTCCTGCAGTTGAACAGACAAGGATATCTTTTTGTTTCAATGTTGAACTCTCTTACCTACCAAGGCAGTAATTCAATAAAAGGTAAAAATTTTGCTCAGCTGAAAGAGACAGTCACCTTGAGGCACTGATTAGCCCGTGAAAGAAAAAAGAGAGAGAGGATTTAGCTGAGAATAATACAAGCATTCTGCAAGGCAATAAAGGTGAGCTCTGCAAATAAAGGCACACAGTGGTATTCTGGTGGTTGCTATTGGCAACTGCTTCAATATCATGCTATAGATTTCATATTAATCTGTTCTATTTGGCCCCATGTGGGATATAGAGCATTGTTTAAGATGTTTATTTTTTGCATGCTTAGCATTTAACATTGCTTATCCTTTTGAAATTAGCCTCCAAAAATTATCCTCAAATGTTTTTAGTATTCATTACTCAGAAGCCTCAATACAATATTGTTGCAAATCCCTGTTTCCCAAAAGCAATGATAAATTCCAAAACAATACTATACTGGATTTAGGATGAGGATTGGATACTTGAAGCAAGTATTTACAAATATAACTTACTCATATGCAAGGAGTTAACTGTACACACCTTGTACTCTGCATCAGAAAAAGAAAAAAAAATGAAACCATATGATAGCAATAGCATAATCACTTAGACTTATACGTATACTGCTTTACAGCCCTCTCTAAGCAGTTTACAGAGTCAGCATATTGGCCCCAACAATCTGGGTCCTAAATTTACTGACCTCAGAAGGATGGAAGGATGAATCAACCTGGGGCCAGTCAGGATTGAGCTCCAGGCTATGGGCAGAGTTAGCCTGCAGATTGCATTCTAACCACTGTACCACCATGGTTCCTAATGCTCTCCTTTTGATTCTCTAGGCTTCTGTTTATGACAGTTGGCTAGGGAATTCTCAAGGGTTAGAATCCATGCATTGGGAAGCTACCAAAGTTGGAAAAGATTTATCACTAATACAGTGATAAATGTCTTCTGGAGAAGACAGCATCCAGCCATAATTTGTTATGCTAAGAAATGTGGTAGGAATGAAATATTCAGATTGATTCCCATCAAAGTTCCAGGTGCCTTCATTTGAATCCCCCTCCTTCACCTCATTTTATTCTCATAACAGGCCTGTGACTTGAATGACTGACCCTTAAATATTCAATGAACTAGCATGAAAATAGAAGAGAATATTTGTAGTTCAGTGTTGAACTGTGGAGTCCTTGGTGTTCTCTGAGCTTGTTTGTTTGTCAACAAACATTTCATTTCCCAACTAGAGATTATGCTAGTGGTAGATCATTAGAATCATTAGACAGAACACCATACTGCTAAAACTACAATTAGCCTAACATGTTAAATATACCACAGTCCACAAGCATGCTACATCTAGCACTACCTGGTTATCCTTGTCCTGCCTTTGGATCAATATAAGCATACTTTTCCCAATATCTAACCTCCGAGTAATAAGCTGCAGATCCCATCAGCCAAAGAGTGTTGGCTGAGAGGCACTAGAAGCTGGTCCTTTTCTGCAATAGTACCTGCTTTGTGGAATAATCTCTTGAAGATTAGAATGGCCCCAACCCTGTTAGCTTTTTGTAAAGCTCTATGAAAACCTGTTTGTGTTCCAGAGCCTGGGATGCTGAATGTGCTAATAGCCCCGTTTCCTGATTTTATTGTCAATTGGCCTAGTATCTTGGTTGCTGTATCTGTTTATTTTATAGTTTTTATTGTTTGAAAATGTTTTATTGGTTGGTTGATTGAAAATGTGTATAATAAGTTCACCAGTTGCCTCTTGTCTCTGCTTAGCCCTACATGAAATGGCACAAGATAAATAACACAATAGGGTCACATGAGTGGAAGTAAGGAGTCATATCTATGTATTAATGAGGAAAAAAAAACAGAAATGTTGGGGTCCGCAACAGTGGGATTCAAATATGTGAACAACCGGTTCTCTGTGTGGATGTCACTTCCGGAAGTCGATTCTGGGCCTGGGCAACAAAAAATTAGGTACTGGTTCTGCCAAAGTGGTGCAAACTGGCTGAATCCCACCACTGGTCCACATTATTTATCAGCATCTGGCTCTAGATTCTATATCTCCATGTAGCTCTTGGTAACAAAAACAGAATTGCCCACTTGTGTAATGCTGTATTCACAGGGAGAAACTAATTCCTTTTGTCTTTTCTAACTATGAGAGACGGAGGAAGAGAGGGGGAAGGAGGAAGGAAGGGAAAGAAAGAGAGGGAAAGAAAGAGAGACAGCCTCAGAGAAAGAGAGAGAGTATCCTGCTTTAAACTCAAATAAAGTCTGGAAAATCCCAGATCTGAATGAATGACTATATGCCGATGGTTTGAAAGTTCACTAATGTGAATTGTAAATTTCAGTGTTGCAAAAAGCCTGAAAAGAGATTTGTACAGAAAAACATATTAATTTAACTTTATGCACTTCGAAACCCTCAGATTAGATGAATTTTTGAAGTGCTGGACTTCCAATAGCTTTATATTTTTTATGCATTTAGCAACCTTCATTTAACAAAGCAGCTAGAAAGATTTATGTTTAAAAGCAGATGAATTTGCACAGCCCTTGCCTTTACCCCCTATAATCTTAGGATTTCTTTTTACTTTGTTCCTAAGGTAAAAGTAAAGGTTCCCCCGCACATGCGTGCTAGTCGTTTCCGACTCTAGGGACCGGTGCTCATCTCCGTTTCAAAGCCGAAGAGCCAGCGCTTGTCCGAGGACGTCTCCGTGGTCATGTGGCCGGTATGACTAGATGCCAAAGGTGCATGGAATGCTGTTACCTTCCCACCGGAGTGGTCCCTATTTTTCTACTTGGATTTTTATGTGCTTTCAAACTGCTAGGTTGGCAGAAGCTGGGACGAGTAACAGGCGCTCACTCTGCTACATGGCACTCGGGATTCGACCCACCAAACTGCCAACCTTCTTATCAACAAGCTCAGCGTCCTAACCCACTGAGCCACCGTATATCTATGCACAAATATCAAACAAAGAAGGGATTTGAGGTATTTAAACCAGACTCATACTGTCAAATCTTTAGTAAGAAGTTATCACATCAATTTAAATTGCTAAGAATATAAGAACACAGATATAAAACATTGAACTTATAAGGCTTTTCTCTTCTGGGAGTGGGGCGGCATTTCTTTGCTAATATGGGAGCTTTCTTATATTAAAAGGAGGGGATTCTCCCTACACTACTGTATAACACTGTTTACAATCTCTTGGCAATAGTACACTTTATCTCTGAACAGCAATACTTCCATTCTATTTGAGGCAAACATTTGAGGGTATTTATACTATGGAGGGAAGTTAATACTTTACCTTCCCCCTATGCTAGTGTG
Source organism: Daboia siamensis (assembly GCA_024449315.1). Taxonomy (NCBI): domain Eukaryota; kingdom Metazoa; phylum Chordata; class Lepidosauria; order Squamata; family Viperidae; genus Daboia; species Daboia siamensis. The sequence goes on along the minus strand of JAKJMR010000026.1, from coordinate 711,963 downwards.
AGCCAGTAAGACTTTTGAAAATTGCAGTCTCCCTATCACAAGATTGCATCAAGCTAAGTTTACAAGATCTAGATTTTTTTATTTTGTACGATGTGTTTTCTTTTGCAAACATAGAAATGAACCCTGAAATATTTCCCTCTGGCCATATACCAAATCCTTGGGCTTTAAAGGATTCACCACAAAGCGTTTGAGCTTTATCTTAAGTCTGCCTTCACCATCACATTTAAAGTTTGCAATTCAAATTCTATTCAAAATTAGCTTAAATCAGCTCTATGGAGATTCTTAAACATCCAGGTCATGGTTGCTCCAAAGGAGCTTTTCCAATTAGACTTCGTTTTTTTCCCCTTCTCATTCAAGAAGTGAAATGTTTTCAAAGGAAAAAAACAACAACAAGAAAATCCACTTGCCTTTTGAAAAAGCACAATTGGGACAACTTAAGTTGGGGTATCACCAAGAAACTATAAAAATAAAATGTTTTTTTTTTTTAAAAAAAAAAAAGGAAGGGAAAGGAAAGCCATATTTTATTTAACTTCCCTCCTTCTTATACTGCAGTGAATTGAGAAAATGTCTAAATTGCTTCCACATAATATTTTGCTTCCCAGAAGTTAAAGAATGTTTCAACCCTCTCTAATATCTAATTAATTATTTTTGCATATTTTTATAACCGTCCTTGTCAGGTGTGAAAAATCAGTTCCACAGTGACGGTCCAATTAAAGTGATTTATTCCTAATCAATGTACCGGTATGCATAGGAATCTTCTCAACCAACAGTTAGCACCTGCTTGGGGTTAGATAAGAGTTAATAGAAATTAAGGAGGCTTGATTTAGTTGATTTGTAGCGACGTAGGGATTCGAGATTGATCCCTCTTTTAACTCTGCCTCCACATTCTGCCACTCCTTCTTAAACAGTCTTCTCCCTTTTTCTCTACATCTCAGGGATCTCTGGCTAGCTCATAAACCAAACATGATTATTTTATTTATTAAATTTATATTACCAAACCCCCCCCATATCACCGTCGAATTTATAAATTGTTACACAATAAAGATAACATTATCTCCTTCACTCATTTTACTGGGCACAATGAAATTGTTCTAAAATTTCCTTGAAGGAAATGAATAGGCAGAAACCCACCAAGAATTTGAGTGCCACGAAGCCAAATCCCCATGCAATTATCTAAATTGAAATACTCTCACTAATGATATCAGTAGACTAAATTGTTCCTTTCAACTGTATTATTCTAATATTCCAAAAGTAGACATACCATAAATTTGTACAAAGGCATACATATAGAAGCTTCTTCCAACATTTCCTGTAAATGACTACTTAGAAATAAAAGGAATGGCACTGATTCAACAACATGCTTTGTTTGGGACTTCATGGAAACTGAAGATCTGCATAATCAAAACAACTATGTAAATCTCTGTACATCCCCACTTCAGAAGGGGACAGGAGTTAGTCCTAAATTTTAGCTCACTTATTGGAGTCTCTGTATCAGTAAGGGTAGCTCGGTATAGACTCTGATGTAAGTATATCACTATTATTAAAGCATTTCATTCAGAAATATCCTTTTCCTAAAAAGCAGCAAGTAAGGTCCATAGATAAGTGATGTAGATACGATTAAATAGTTTAAAACAGTACATCGCTGGTTTCAGCAATATGGAATAATCCTGTACATAAAAGGGATATTTTGAAAATATGCACCCACTGGATTGGAGGTAATTAATGTTGAACTTCCCCAATAGTTAATGCTCTTTTTGACCACAAAAAAGACATAGAATTAAAAAAAATGCAATTGCTGCATTTCTCATTCTATTAAAGGTCAGGAAGAGAAGTTCAGAGAAAGCTACCATGTAATTAGATAAAGCTGAAAATGCATTTCTGAGGAAATGATTTAAATCAGTCTTCCCAATCTGGATGCCCTTCAAATGTATGGATCAATTCTGATCATTTGCAGAAATGGGCTAGAAAATTCTGGAACTAAAAATTTGCACTATCCAGATCCAGTTTGATTAGGACTGATTTAAGTAAATGAGAGGGGAAAAAAATCTTATCTTTATGGCTATGTGCAGTTTAATTAATTCCAAATGCACCACTATTCCGAAACTTGATTTCAGGCATGTGATGACTCAGTGGTTAAAGATGCTGAGCTTATAACTGGAGAGTGGATAGCTGGTTTCAAGACCCAAGCTCCGTGCAATGGGGAAAGCTCCCATTACTTGACCCAGCTCCTGCTCACCTATAGCAGTTTGAAAACATGCAAATGTAAGTAGACTAGTAGGTACTACTTAGGTGGAAATATAACAGTATTCCATGCATCTTTGGCCTCTAGCCATGCTGGCCACGTGACCATGAAAATTCTTTTCGGACAACACTGGTTCCCTCGACCAAGAAATAGAGATGAGTACAATGGCTTAGAATCAAATGTGACAGGGAAACCTGCACCTTCTAGAGGTCTACTAGTTGATGTCATGTGTAATGTGTAATTCAGGCAGTAACAATGGCTTTATGTAGCCAGTTGAAACAAGCAGAGTCTTACTTCTAAAATTGACCAAAACCTTGCCATAGACTTGCCACTTGATATAGCAAATCCACTTTAGAAGCAGAGTGAGAAATTATATCAGAAGGTTTTTTGAGTGGACCAGTAACAACCTGAAGAAAGGGTTGTGTAACATATTCTCAACAAATTTGTAATGTAATGTCTGCATGCTGTAGAAAAGAGAACATGTAGACCAGGGGTCTTCAAACTTGGCCCTTTTATGACTTGTGGACCTCAGCTCCCAGAATTCCTAAGCTAGTGTGCCTGGCTGAGGAAATCTGGGAGTTGAAGTTCACAAGTCATAAAAGGGCCATGTTTGAAGACTCCTGATGTAGACAATGTCTATGTTTCCTGCAAGATCGAAGGCAAGGTATGTTTGATAGTATCAGGAATACAATTACACTCATCCTTTTTATAAAATTATGTCTATAGCTCAGAAATAAATCAGAGTAGCAAGAACAAAAAAGGGAAATGAAATGAAGGGGCAGAGGTGGTGTGGATTGTTTAAAAAAGAGGAAACAGTAGAATCTTATATGCTTTCCAAGAACCTTCATAAAGTATACTAATCTGAAGTAGTTCTGTTGATTAGCAGTTACATCATGAAACATCACAGCCTGTCAACTGTGGGAAAAGGAGGTGAATACTTTTTATGTGGCCCAATATGACTCTTCTGATCAATTTTCTCTTCAATCCAATGCCTTTTTGCTTCAAATGTACCTTGAATCATCCACTGACTGACAGTATGAATTCTCTATCAACCAATTATGGGATTAAATTATGCATAAATATTGAGTCAATGCAAGTTGTATTTTGAATGATCTTGAAGTGGCATAACTCTTCCAAATTATTGTGCTGTTCAAATATGTCAAATCTTACATTAGTGCATGCTGTTTGGCATTCTAATCCAATTCAGCAGCGTTTTATACACAAGTATTATAAGCTGCAATGACATTGCTTTGAAGGTTTCCTCTAGCTCAGAGGCCCCCAACCTTTTGGGCACCAGGGACCGATTCCGTGGAGAGAGGTTTTTCCATGGACCGGAGGGTGCAGGGTTTTATTGCTGCCTGCATCCTGTGGATGGGACTTTCCTTGTTTGTGTGGACCAGTTGCTGGCATCCTACGACCCGGTACTGGTCCATGGACTGGGGTTTGGGGACCCCTGCTCTAGCTAACATATTCTTTGATTGCTAAGTTGACAAATGCTTACATTCCCTTGAAAGAAGCAACACAATTAAGTAGCCAACTGCCCAAAGACTTCCAAGCTCTGTTTTAATTCCCCATTTCCCCGAGTTTTCAAATACGTAAATCAGTATTAGGAGAAGTAAGTTTTTGGATCAAGAATTTGAAATAAAAGGAAAGGTGTTTTTTCTCTTAATGTCTTATATAATAATGTTGTCTGCAATAAAAAAAAATATAAAATCAATTTGGGTCTATCATTGTGGCAGATCCACATTTTCCACAGGCATTTGATTCAGTACAGTTCATAAATACCACAGGGGTTGAAAAAAAAAATACTATATCTGAACAGAAATATGTGGCTTTATGCCACGACTTGTTTCTAATCTTATAAGTGTTCATTCAGCTATGTCAGATTATTACTGCTGCTGCCATTTATGTTTTCTGCTTTACTGGCATGCTATCTACTTATTCTTCAGTGCTAAGAAAAGTCATTCTTTTGCTTAATGTCTCCATTTAAATAATTTTTCATACTTTATTTTAAAAAAGTAATGCCAATGGACCACAGAATAATGGATAGCCACATTGTTTGGAACATTAGGAATATATCATTGATAGACATAATACAAGAAACTAGAAATTTTTGAAAAAACACCTTTGGGCCATCACTGTTTCTCATACTTTCTATTTCACACAATTGTGCAGCACAAATGGGAGACAGGAATGTTAGATATATAGGAGCGTTAGATGTGCCCTGAGCTAGTCATATATAAAGGTAGAATAAAAATCAATCAAAGAACCAACAAATGAATCAAACAAACAAATGTTTCATTGACCAGAAATCTGCCGCTTCAAAGGCAATGTATTAAGAAACTTACTTTATGACTCAAAATTCAGCTTGAGCAATTATGGGATGGACAAGTGTATCTTTTAAACTTCACTTTCCAGTTCTGAAGCAAACATTTACTAGGTTTCCATCCTGCCTTTTCTACAGGATCTCAGAGAAACATACATGGGATTCTTCCTTTCAATGTGTTTCCATAAGCAAAACTTCGATGAAGTAGGCATAGGCAAAGGAATATTCTTTATTGGCCAAGTGTGATTCGACACACAAGGAATTTGTCTCCGGTGCATAAGGTCTCAGTGTTCATACAAGCAACAAAGTAAATTAGGAGAAGATAGTAAGATGAGAAGGGTGATAGTAATACAGCCCTACTACATGGGTAAATATCCTTAGACAAAAGACAGTGCTGTGGGAAAGATCGGTTTAGCAGAGTGATGGCATGGGGCAAAATGCTGTCTTTGTGTCTAGTTGTAGCAGTGTCTTGAAGGGAGAAGTCAAAACAGTTTATGTGGAGGAGGTAGGTGGTCTGTAGATATTTCCTCAGCCTTCTTTCTGACCAGTGCAGTATACAAGTCCTCAATGGAAGGTAGGCTAGTTGCCATTGTTTTTTTCTGCAGTTCTAACTATCCATTGAGCTCTGTAAGCTGTCCCGTTTGGGTTGTCCTGCCAAACCAGACAGTTATAGAGGTCTAAGTGACAGACTCAATAATTCCTCTATAGAATTGTATAGCAACTCTTTGGATAACTTGGATAGGTTGAATAGGGTGAGCTGAGAAACCGTGACTGACCCAAAGTTATCCACAGAGATCCCATGGTTGTGGGGGAACTTGAAAAGGTATCAGTTTGCAACTTTGTATGTTGAATGTTTCTGGTGTTTTGACTGTTTATACTGCAGTCTTTGTAACTGAAATATGCAATAGAAAGTAACAAACATGAGTGTTGCAGAACAAAAGAGAGTGGAGGCCACAAGGAAAAACTTTTCCATCACCCAATAATTCAGTGGCATAAGTGGATGCAATGTTAGATACATCTCTTAATATATCGCTGCCTTTTTCTCCCCATAATTATTCATTTTGTCAGGAATTATTTCCCAATAATGCCTAATGACAGTCAGCACATACAAGTAGTCCTTGACTTACAATGGTTTGTTTAGTGACCATTCAAATTTACAATGGTACTGAAAAAAGTGACATGACCATTTTTCACACTTACAACCATTGCAGCATCCCTATGGTCCCGTGATCAAAATTTGGATGCTTGGCAACTGGTTCACATTTATGACAGTGGCAGTGTCCCGGGATAATATGGTCCTTTTGCTAACTTCTGACAAGCAAAGTCAATGGGGAAGCCAGACTCATTTAACAATCATGTTACTAACTTAACAACTGCAATGATTCATTTAACAACTGTGGCAACAAATGGGGCAAAATTCACTTAACTGTTTCGCTTACCCATATAAATTTTGAGGTCAATTGTGGCTATAAGTCAAGAAATACCTGAATTCATTTTTAACGCTGGTTTCATCATTTTACACACTCATTGCAAACAAGTTCTCTCTTCTATAATCTAAAGCTTCTTGATACCTTTTTTCATTTTGTTTCTTTGTGTTTTACAATAATCAAAAGGACTTTTGACTCTTAACATCAACAAGAACATTAAAACCAAAAAAACCTGTAACACAGTTTTGATGGAATCAACCTATCACCTTCTAGAAAAAATTGGTTTTCACCAGCTTTCAAAAAAATTGAGAGGGTGTCTGATAAGCTTCTCTTAAATGAAACACTGTTCATAAAACAGTAGTCACATTTGAGACGTTTTTCAGACTTTCTTAAGCAACAATAATTTAGGCAGCAATATGGTGTCTGGCTTTTGTTTTCTCTTTGTTTGATGTGTCAGGTAAGGCTTGATTCTTTAAAAAAATGTCAATGTACATCTCATAATTTTACATTTACTTTAATGGCTTTCCAGATCATTTACATATATGTGTACATTCATAGCTGCTTGACTTCACCAACACTGGACATATAATCTGCATATCCACTAATTGGAAACAGTTTTCCAGTGATTATGCCTACAGCATAATATATACAGACTTATATATATTTAGATACAGCTTATAATAGACCTATTTACAGCTCCATAGCATTTTACAGCACTCTCTAAGTGATATACTGATCTCAGAAGGATGGAAGGCTGAGTCAACTATGAGCCAGTCACGATTGAACTCCTGGCAGTGGGAATGCAGAATCAGCCTGCAGTACTGCATTTAACCACTGCACCACCACAGTTCCTATATATACTGATTTGATTTTTTTTTTCCTTTTCTAATCTTTTAAGAACCAGATTAGAATAGGAAAACACATGAGTTGTTGAGGGTGAGATAAGGACCTTATTTTCATACTTCATTCAGATGCTACCTTTTAGCCAGACGGTCTCCCTAAAGTAATGCAGAAACATAACATTCAAGATCAAACTTTTCCTGAAAAGGGTATTTTGTGCCTTTTGTTTCTGGTGCCACCTCAACTGTTACAGACAAAAAGGACCATTGCCAGAATTCTCTTCACAATTATGTTCCATCCATTAGCATGGGAAGTATGGAGATTAAATTTAGATAGGCAGTTGGCAGGGGAGAGGAATGACTGAAACACTTGGCATTTTCCTGAAGTATAGAAAGGATGTCTTACTATGGTCCTAATTAAATGAATTTTGATGGATAACTGTAATAGGATATGGGGAATGACCGGGAAGACAGGAGGAAGAACTACAGAGTAAACAACAGACAAAATTAGATTCTGAAAGAGCAAGAGATGGTGAAAGGATCTGAGACGCTCCTTAGTTTTTTGGAGAGTAAAAGTGATGGGTGGGAGTGGGATTTTCAGACTTGCAAGATTCTGTTAATGTAACCTTACAATAAAGGTAGAGCTAATATATCGGGCTAGGCTTCTTGTCTGGATGAAAATGGACAGCTCTGTTCTCCACTCCTTTCATCAACCTGGCATTTTATGGAGTACTATTATAAAGTTCTGAGTCACTCACCGTCCTTTCCAGATCAGTTTCAGTTGTTTTGTAAAAAAAAATATATATAGATACTGAAGGAGGAAAACATTTTTTAAAGTATTTTTTCACCTGACTTTCTCTTACTGTTTTAGTTTGAGAATGTTATAAAATAACAGACAAAATGTAAAAACGATGGCTTTTATTGGCATGATTTTTCTTAATATGCATGCCTTGTGAAATATTCACTCTATATCCAGTATATGTATTGATGAAGGTCTACAAAATATACATATAGTATCATTAAAAAATATTTCAGTAATGAAAGCTCAGCCTCCAAGCAGCAGGAATATCCAAGTAGCAGTATCTTTACAATGCTACTTCAAAACAGGGAAATTAAGCAATAGTATATTCTTTGCATCTGATTCAAAATGAGATCGTAGTCATTTCATAAGCCATAATTCTAGGAAAATTGATTCAGATTGCATCCCAGAGATATTTACCTGGGAATAAGTCTCACTGAACACTAAATTATATCCTATGTATAGGGTATAATTCTGACAAATAGACAGAAGGAATAGGTTAGATAGGTAGATAGATAGATAGATAGATAGATAGATAGATAGATAGATAGATAG
>JAKJMR010000026.1:686675-703765 GCA_024449315.1 Daboia siamensis | reverse complement strand
GATAGATAGATAGATAGATAGATAGATAGATAGATAGATAGATAGATAGATAAATTATTAGAATGATCTTGATAAATGTGAATCAGATGGCTTGATAAAACCCAACAAAGTCTATTATGATACAAGTTTTCCTTCTTCTCAGTTGATCTCAGTTAGACCTAAGTAGACATGCATAAATTTATAATGATCTGAATTATAGCCAAGATGAAATGAAACACTTCTGAAAGTAGTAAAACACTGCTCTGAAATCTTTAAAAGGAAGTTAAATTTAATATAAGATAACCTTTATTGTTATTTTTTTACTGTGGACACAATGGCACACATCAAAAATGAAATTTAGTTGCCCGCTCTCAAAGTGAACACATAGATGACACACACTTAAACATACAATATGCAACCTATGTATGGACCCACACCCCTACATATACATAACAAATAAATATTAAACACTGTCCATCTTGAATATACTGTATAGTGGGAGGGGGAAGCTTGAGAGTTCACAAGTTTAATGCTGTATGGAATGAAACTATGGCTGAATCTGAATGTTCTGCTTCGAATACCATGGAGCCTTCTCCCAGAAAGTAACAAGGAAAACAGGCTGTGAAGAGGATGTGTAAGACCCTGTGTAATCTTACAGACCCTGCTCAAGCAACGCTTCTGTGCTATGTCCTGAATGGAAAGGAGAGAACTGCCAATAATTTTTTCAGTCATCCTCACCACTCTCTGCACTACCTTCCTGTCTGAAGCAGTGATGCTTCTAAACCAGACTGTGATGCTCTATGGCAGGATGCTCTCGATCGTCCCTCTGTAGAAAGTGGGCAGGACAGGGGAAGGAAGATATGCTTTTCTCATCCAATGCAGAAAATGCAGGTGCTGCTGTGCCTGCTTCATCAGTGTCTCACTGTTGAGCAACCAAGTCAGCCTACTCGTTAACTGCATACCTAGGAATTTGATGCTGGTAACCATCTCCACAGGTGAACCATTAATGCACAGAGAAGTGTGGCTGTGCCTCCCTTTTCTGAAATCGACAATGATCTCTTTGGTTTTTCCAGTATTTAAAACTAGGCTGCTTTCCTGACACCAGTTCACTAACCCCTCAACCTCCTTGTGGTAAGCACCCTCACTGTCATCCTGAATAAAGCCCATTACTGTTGTATCCTTTGTGAACTTCACCATATGGTTGGTGGCAAACCTAGCAGAACAATCATATTGTGAAGTTCGCAGATGATACAACAGTTCATTTTGAATATGACTTGCTGATTGGGAACCTTAGAGTTTACTTATTCTTTCTTTTATAAATGTTATTGTGGCTACTGAAATACAAGTCCACAACATTCAGATACCGTAATATTTTCAAAATGTTTGCTATTGGTATTCACAGTGTAATGAACAGAAAAATAACATTGTGAATATATTCTCACTTTCCCAGTTTTCTGATAATGTTTGCTGTTTCTCATTCCCTCCAGCTCTATTCAGATGAAGTAATATTATCCTATGATACAATCTGAAAAACTGCTAAGTTCTTTGTGTGCCTTAGTAAGAACAAATAACAAGAGAAAATCAAATAGGTGTTGTAGATAAATATCAGATAATATGTTCCCATCAGTCCCCATTCTATCAACTTGCTTATAGAGAAATACATATTAATTTACCTCAGCAATAATGGAACATTACCAAGATAACAGGTAGCTTGAAGAAGGTATAGGACAGCACATTACAGATTTTTTTAAAAAATGTAAACTTTCAGAAAACATTGCTGTACAAAAACAGGCAGATAGTCATTCATGGCCACTTTTAGAATGTTCCATTCCTTTCCTACTTCATCCCAGTACTTAGGATCAGTGGTGGGATTCAAATATGTGGACAACCATACTGGTAATGCCGAAGTGGTGCGAACTGGCTGAATCCCATCACTGCTTAAGACCTTTCTTTCTTTATCCTTCACTAGTCAAGCACAACCCTCCTCAGACTGTTTTAAAATATTATTTTCTCTTCACTCCTCACAAAATAGAAGAGATTGGAAGGGCAAGGCAGGTTTGACAGGCAAGTAACTTAAGGAGAATAAAATAAAAATAGGAATGAAGAGAATATCAAACAGATATCTATATCTATATCTATATCTATATCTATATCTATATCTATATCTATATATCTATATCTATATCTATAATGTGTGTGTGTGTGTGTGTGTGTCTGTCTCTCTCTCTCTCTCTCTCTCTCTGTGTGTGTGTGTGTGTGTGTGTGTATATATATATATATAATCATTTAATTACAACATTAAGGTAAAGGTTCCCCCGCACATGCATGCTAGTCGTTTCCGACTCTAGGGGCCGGTGCTCATCTCCGTTTCAAAGCCGAAGAGCCAGCGCTTGTCCGAGGACGTCTCCGTGGTCATGTGGCCGGCATGACTAGATGCCAAAGGCGCACGGAACGCTGTTACCTTCCCACCGGAGTGGTCCCTATTTTTCTACTTGCATTTTTACATGCTTTCGAACTGCTAGGTTGGCAGAAGCTGGGACGAGTAACAGGCGCTCACTCTGTTACGCGGCACTCGGGATTCGACCCACCAAACTGCCGACCTTCTGATCGACAAGCTCTGCGTCCTAACCCACTGAGCCACCGCGTCCCTATTAATTACAACATTACATCATTGCTAATAAATTACTAGGTTGCCCCAAGCATTTTATAGATATTTTTGATATTGTCTGATAAGAGTTCCACTATAATATACACTGTAGTGAAATTCTATGTGGTGCCAACAGTACTTGTTCCTCCAATATGTTAGCAATAACTATTTTTTTCCTTAAATTGCTCAGTATATTTTATATAGCCTAATTTTATAGCAGTTTTTATATTATTTTTAGTATGTGATCTCCATCTCATAATTTTAAACTTTATTCCATAAATATTGAGTATGAATTTTTAAATGGAAGTACAAAGCATCAATATTACCTGTGGTTTGACTGCAACAAGCTGCTTTTACCACAGAAGTGTGATATACCTATAACGAACAATGTAAACTAAAGGTAGAATTCCAAGTGTGTTAACAGAATAACAGAGTTGGAGAGGACCTTGGAGTTTTCTAATCCAGCCTCCTGTATAGACAGGAAACCCTATAACCATTCCAGACAGGTGATTGTCTAATCTGTTCTGAAAAGCTTCCAGTGTTGGAGTATCCACAACTTCTGGGGGCAAATTGTTACACTGATTACTTGTTCTCATTGTCAGGAATTTTCTCCTTAGTTCTAGGTTGCTTCTCTCTTTGATTAGTTTCCATCCATCACTTCTTGTCCTACCTTCAGGTGCGTTGGAGAATACATTGACCCCCCCCTCTTCTCTGTGGCAACCCCTGAAATACTGGAATACTGCTATCATATCAGCCCAGTCCTTCTTTTCATTAAGGAAGACATACCCAATTCCAACAACTATTCTTTATATGTTTTAGCCTCCTGTCTTATCTCACAAAACCCATTTTAGCTCTCACAAGTATAATACAGGCAGTCGGTTAATAGAGCTGAGAGTAGTTACTGCAGAAGGATGGAAGAATGAATGGGAACATAATGAGTAGGAGGGCTGTTATTATTATGTGAATACTTAAAGTGTTCCTCAAAACAGATTGCTATTATTGAGTAGGATTAGAGCCAGAAACTGAAGTTGTAGAAGATTATAATGATGGAGGAAGCCTAATCAAAATTACAAATGCTTTCCTCCATGAAGACTCTCACTTAATTCTTCTTAAAACAATAGCTCAATTATCCCAAATAAAGGCCCTATAGCAAAATCATCTTATGAATTGTTATTAGGGCCTTGCTGTATGTTTACATTAGAGCTTGTCAGAACTGGAATAAAAACCTAACCAAATAATTTTCCCTAATGAATCAGCAGTCTTAGATATTGACAACAAATTACATTCCCATAGACAGAAACCGGACTATATTGGAAGCTAAAGAAACTGAGGATATAAATAACCCTCCAACTCTAGGTTTAGCAATGGGAAATTCTAACAAATCTTTAAGATTAGGCTTGCTAACATTAGACATATTTAACAAACAAGAGGATCTAAACAGACTGGCCTATGCCTGGGTGAAGGACATCTGCATAAAAAAAATCCTTTTTAAAAGAGCGTAAAGGTCCATTACAAAGATTGATGGAATTGATAGTTAAAACAGTAAATGGAAAAGAACATAATCTGGAAGTTACCCGAGTGGAATATCCACCAGCTGAGGTAAAAGGTAAAGGTTCCCCCACACATGTGTGCTAGTCGTTTCCGACTCTAGGGGCCGGTGCTCATCTCCGTTTCAAAGCCGAAGAGCCAGCGCTTGTCTGAGGACATCTCCATGGTCATGTGGCCGGCATGACTAGATGCTAAAGGCTAAAGGCCGTAGTGGTCCCTATTTTTCTACTTGCATTTTTATGTGCTTTCGAACTGCTAGGTGGGCAGAAGCTGGGACGAGTAACAGGCGCTCACTCTTACGCGGCACTCGGGATTCGATCCGCCAAACTGCTGACCTTCTGATCGACAAGCTCAGCATCCTAACCCACTGAGCCACCGCATCCCTTACTTTATCCACCAGCTACTGCTGGCCATATTCCTAATATTGAAGAAGAGAAAACAGAAATAGCTGGGAAGCAAACAAACAAACAAAAAAACTCAAGGGAGGCATTAAATCAAGAAAGAAGGCTAATAAAAAGGAAAATCAAATCAATTAAAAGTAAAAACTTAAAAACCAGCAGCCTCACAACAAGTATTCACAAGTTAAACAAGCTGCTGCACATCATAGACAGTGACTGTAAAAGGGAAAATAACCAGCAAAATAGTTAAAAAAGTTAAAAAAAACACACAAAGACAATAAAGAGAAGCATATATCACAAAATAGATCAAATACAAAATTGGAGAAGGTTGTTCAATTATTTAAAAAAGGTATTAATATATAGAACACACTCTATTCTTATGAATCAATGTATTTTAAAATGCATAGTGCATATTTTAAATACAATACTATGATACGTGTACGATGGAAATATGTAGTTAATTTTGTAATTTTTAGGAATTCATATATATATATATTTAGGAATTCATTCATATATTTATTTATTTTATTTTTATTTTTATTACATTTATATCCCGCCCTTCTCCGAAGACTCAGGGCGGCTTACAAGCTTAGCAGTAGCCTTCATTCTATGTATATGCCTGCTTGTTAGGGCTTTCACACACACACCCAAGCGGCATTATTACAAAGTCAGCTTATTGCCCCCAACAATCTGGGTCCTCATTTTACCTACCTCAGAAGGATGGAAGGCTGAGTCAACCTTATATATATATGAATGATGTGTGTCTCATACCATTATGTACTTTTCTAAATTTTATTACATGTGCTCTATGCCATATATCAAATAGCAATAGAAATAGCACTTAGACTTATATACCACTTTATACAGTACTCTCTGAGCAGTTTATAGAGTCAGCCTATGGTCCCCAACAATCTGGGTTCTCATTTTACCAACCTCGGAAGGATAGAAGGCTGAGTCAATTTTGAGTCCCATTAGGATCAAACTTCAGAATGTAGGCAGAATTATTTTATTTTATTTATTTATTTATTAAATTTGTATGCCACCCTTCTCCCGAAGGACTCAGGGCGGTGTACAGGGCAATAAATATTAAAAACGAAATACAAAAGTTAAAAAACAATTAAATATTATGCCCAATATAAACAGTAATTAAAAAACCATGTTAAAACCCCATCCCTTAACCCATCAGACCAGGCCGAATTGCTCAAATAATTAAGTTTTTAGATCCCGCCTGAAGGAGAGAAGGTCGGGGGCCATCCGGAGCTCAGCCGGCAAGCGGTTCCAAAGGTCTGGCGTGCCCACAGAGAACGCCCTCCCCCTGGGGGCCACCAATCGACATTCTTTGATCGGAGGCACCCTGAGGAGGCCCTCTCTGTGGGAGCGCACTGGACAGAGGGAAGTTGACGCCGGCCGCAGGTGTTGCCGTAGGTAATCTGGACCCATGCCATGTAGGGCTTTGTAAGTCATTACCAACACCTTGAATCTCACCTGGAGGGCAAACGGCAGCCAATGCAGTTCGCGGAGCAGAGGTGTAACATGGGAGTATCGGGAGACTCCCAACACAACTTGCACGGCTGCATTCTGCACCAGTTGAGGTCTCTGAGTGGTCTTCAAGGGCAGCCCCAAGTAGAGAGCATTACAGTAGTCCAGACGAGAGGTCACGAGCACATGAGTGACTGTATGCAAGGCATTCCGGTCCAGATAGGGCCGCAACTGGCGCACCAGGCGAACCTGGGCAAAGGCCCCCCTAGTCACAGAATTAGCCTAGAATACTACATTTTAACCACCATACCACTGCGGCTCATTTAATATAAATATTTTTAAAAAACCTCCATCCAACAACATCCTTCTTTGATTGAACTTATCTATGTACGTAGGTCAGAGAAATCTCTACACTTACATGGGTATTGCTCATTTGTATATAAATCCCCTTGAGTTGCCACCAGTATAAAAGCATTAATTAAAAGCAAGCAAAGAAGATACCTTTCTATTTGTGTTTGCCAGATAACCACTGAATATTTATACTGGTTTTAGAAGTTATTTTGAATTAACAGCATAATAGGGCAGTAAAGAGGGTTTTTTTTTCTTTCCTGTTTTCATTTATCAAATGCTACAGTGCATGCAGCCATGAAAAAGAGCTACAATGCAAGTTGAGTATGGCAAACTTGCATTTATAGGGTTATAAATCAGATGCACATCAGCTGTCCTCTTTTGGGTGTATAAAGCCTTTCTACTGCTACAAAATGGAGATTGAGATTTAGGAATATAGCATATATAACATAGAAGGTGGAATTAATTATCCTTCTGTTTTCATCATTGTCGCTCTGACATGAAATGGCGGAGTTCATCTATTATATCAAGGCATAAAGCAGTGATTCTCATTCTTTTCTTTGTCATGGACCCCCTTTAAATGCCTTTTGTGACCATGGACCATGACCATGGACACCCAAGATGTAACTCAACATTTCTTCAAGCCTTTGCAGACCCCTGTGACAACATCACTTCCCCCAGGGGTCCACGGATCACAGGTTGAGAACCACTGGCATAAAGCATGGATTTGTTTGCTCTTTAACATGATCCAGACAAGAAGCCCAGCCATCTTTATTGAAAGGTTACATTAAACATGGGTGTCAAACTGCCGCCCCATGGGCCAGTTTCATCATTTACCAAAGCCTCACCCACCCCATTGCCGGCAATGCAAAAAGAGTCGTGATACATCGTGACATGTGATGTAACGTGGCAAGTTTGACAGCCGTGCATTAAAGAATTGTGCAGAATTTTTCATAGAAAACAAAGAGGAAATTATGATATTTCATGTGCAAAAGGTCCCAGGTACATTCCTTGAGTTCTTCAGACAGAGCTACTGGATAATAATTGCTAAAGAGTGAACTAAATGGATCAATGGGATGACTCATTATAAGACAGCTTCCTACTATGACAGGATTGGGAAAAATTTATTCTAAAACCTTCAGAGACACTGCGTATCAACATAGGCCAGTCTTTCATAACTTGGCATCCTCCAGAGGTTGGATGTTGACAATGCATTTATCCATCACATTTGGATAAAAATGCCAGGATGGAGAAAGTGGTGAGCATAGAAATGAACCAAATAAGCAAATGGCCTGACTCAGCCTCATAAATATTTATAATTACTCTTTCTGGTATGTAGACCCAATTGTAACTTATGCATTCATAAAGGTAAAGGTAAAGGTAAAGGTTCCCCCGCACATGCGTGCTAGTCGTTTCCGACTCTAGGGGCCGGTGCTCATCTCCGTTTCATAGCCGAAGAGCCAGCGCTTGTCCGAGGATGTCTCCGTGGTCATGTGGCCGGCATGACTAGACGCCAAAGGCGCACGGAACGCTGTTACCTTCCCACCGGAGTGGTCCCTATTTTTCTACTTGCATTTTTACGTGCTTTCGTACTGCTAGGTGGGCAGAAGCTGGGACGAGTAACAGGTGCTCACTCTGCTACGCGGCACTCGGGATTCGACCCGCCAAACTGCCGACCTTCAGATCGACAAGCTCAGCGTCCTAACCCACTGAGCCACCGCGTCCCTATGCATTCATAAAGTATCTTTAAATATGCAACGGTGGGAAGTGAACAGAAGGATTAAAAGAGTCCTTAAAAATCTCCCACAGCACATATCACGAATTACAACACATTGATGTGAAATATAACAGCCAGTTATAATCCAGAACTATCAAAATCTTTTTCACAGCTTAATTTCTTTCATGGGGTATGCAAAATAGGGGACATTTTGAAAATTATTTGGAAGAGACACTTTGGAAGAAATGTGAGCCCAAAAACCTTTCTACTATTTAATAAAGATTTCTTCCCCTCCCTCTTTTTCCCCAACCTTCCACAAGAGTTTGAAGAAAAATTGCTGCTGGTTTAAGACTTACATTGAAGATTGGCTGCCTTAATGAATAACAGAGCTGCTGTGCTTAGGCATGGTCCAAAGCACTTCTTCCAAATTATTTTTATTTAAGTATGAACAATCCTAAAATATAAGCTGCCTTTTTCCAGCCTGTTAGGCTGAATTATTCCAGGCAACCAGAAAGGAAATTGATGTACCTGTATTCCTACTGGCAGGGGAAAAATGGATTAAAGTGCAACAAGCACCAGATAGATTATAATTTCACTACTAACTGGCTAAAAACATTATCTTAATATTGCATTGTTAGAAAGTGAAGCTACAGCCAAAGTAAAAAAGCCACAATAGGAGAATGACAGAGTTGGGAGGGACCTTGGAGGTCTTCTAATCCAACCCCCTGATGAAGCAGGAGACCCAATACCATTTTTGACAAATGGCCATCTAGTCCCTTTTTAAAAGCCTCCAGTGTTGGAGAATTCACAATTCTGAAGGCAAGTTGTTCCACTGGTTGATTGCTCTTAGCTGTCTGGAAATGTTTCCTTAGTTCTAGGTTGCTTCTCTCTTTGTTCAATTTTCATCCATTGCTTCTTGTTTTGCCTTCTGGAGCTTTAGAGAATAGATTGAACCCCCACACCCCCTTCTTTGTGGCAATCCCTGAACTATTGGAACACTGCTATCATATGGCCCCTACTCCATCTTTTCACTAGACTAGACATATCCAATTCCTGCAAATGTTCTGTTTTAGCCTTTAGCTGCCCCAATCATCTTTGTTGCTCTTCTCTGCACTCTTTCCAGTCTCAACAGCTTTTCTGGTGACCAATAATATGCATGTATAATATACATGCAATATTCTACCAAATGGTTAATTAGCCACTAAACCTTTGGCTAATCCTCATCTTACCTTAGGTTAGATGTCACTCATCAGTTAGTATTTTTTAACAACTCTTTAACTTATCATGCAACAGCATCATGGAAGCCTTTCACTGTTTGAAGATACTACATTATTGATAAGGAAAGGATACTTTTTTTTACAAAATTTTAAGCATTATTTGGATAGGTTTATTAATTACAGGTAGTTGTTAATCAAATCATTCAGAAAAAAAAATCTGAGGCTTTCCTTACATAGCTACCAAAGTGTAGGAGTTCAGAAATACACATAGCACTACAGGTAGTTCTCAACTAACAATAGTTTGTTTAGTGAGTGTTCAAAGTTACAACAGCACTGAAAAAAAGTGTCTTATGACTGTATTTCATATATACAACTGTTGCAGCATCTCCATGGTCACGTGATCAAAATTCAGACACTGGAAACTGATTCATATTTATGACAGCTGTAGTATCCTGGGGTCATGTGATCACCTTTTGTGACCTTCTGACAAGCAAAGTCAATGGGGAAGCCAATTCACTTAACAATCGTGTCACTAACAACTGGAGTGATTTACTTAACAAGTGTGGCAATAAAGGTTGTAAAAGGGGGCAAAGTTCATTTAACAAATGTCTCAGTAATAAAAATTTGGTACTCAGTTGTGGTATTATGAAGACAAATAGAAACTATTTGTTTTAAAATTGTGAATGTTTTGCAGTTCCAGTGGATTTTCTGTTTCTATGAGAGTAAGGACATGTGTATTAGACAAAGCTACAACTTCCCTTTCATATATAAAGATGATTAGAGATGGAAACTGAGGAGTTTGCTTCACTGGTATAAATAATGGTAGTAGCCAATGAGCTTTATCACAACTCAACCTCTCAGAGTTATTTTCACAAGGCTAACAGCTGTGTGCTTTGAGTTTTTCAGCTCCCAACCATCCAATGTGGACAATCTTAGCTGTTTTTAAAAAAAAAAACAAAAAAAAAACCTGTGTTAAATGACTATTGCACATCTGTGCTGGTTCTGAAGACATAACTAGGATTTCAACTCAGTTCTCATGGCTCAAGGGTGGCTAGTCTGGTATTCACCCTTAAAATAAAATTATACTGGCAATGGAGCATTCTAGTTTTACCAATGAATATGGCTTTGCTAGTTTTTTCATTGTGATCTAGCTAATTCCATAGTGGTGTATTTCACCATGTCAGCCTGCTGCTGCTACCTCTGCTAGTTAGAACAGAACAGAGTCATAGAATTGGAAAGGATCTTGGAGGTCTCCTAGTTCAAATCCCTGCTTATGCAGGACACCCTATAACATTTCAGACAAGTTATTGTCCAATTTCTTCTTAAAAACCTCCAGTGATGGAGCACCCACAACATCTGAAGGCAAGCCATTCCACTGATTAATTGTTCTCACAGTCATGACATTTCTCCTTAGTTCTAGGTTGGTTCTCTTTTTGATTAGTTTCCATCCATTGCTTCTGTTCTGCTTCACATGCTTTAGAGAATAGGTTGACCCCCGTCTTCTTTTTAATATAAAGACTGACAATGTCCCTCCTCCCATACACACACACACACACACACACACACACACACACAGCAAAAACAATTTAGTCCTACCATTGAATCTATTGACTCTGTTATTTTTACCACATTATGTCAAAAATAACATGGGTACAAGCATTTTGATGCATCCCCATTATAACCTTGACTCATGAGTGAGTGCCTGTTACTCATCCCAGCTTCTGCCAACCTAGCAGTTCAAAAGCACATAAAAATGCAAGTAGAAAAATAGGGACCACTGTGGTGGGAAGGTAACAGCGTTCCATGCACCTTTGGCGTCTAGTCATGCCGGCCACATGACCATGAAGACGTCCTCGGACAAGCGCTGGCTCTTCAGCTTTGAAACGGAAATGAGCACCGGCCCCTAGAGTTGGAAATGACTAGTACGCATGTGCGGGGGAAACTTTACCTTTAATATGTATATTAGAAAGAAAGTTCAGGACCGTATTGGTTAGAAATATGCAGAAGAGGACTTCATCCTGCAGTGGATAGACAATAGCTAAGATGATGATGATGATGATGATGATGATGATGATGATGATGATGATGATGATGATGATGATGATGATGATATTAAATTTAGAGCAAAACACAATCAGAATTTTTAATATCTATCCCTTATTCTGGGCAGCAAGACTGGGAGAGAGTTTTGTTTAAATAATAGACAGCAAAGATAACATTTCCCAACCATTTTAATAGGGAAAGGATACTTTTAAAATGAATAGCCTTGTATCTTCCTGGGAAAGATAGAAACCATATGCGACAAATCCAAGTAATATATTTTAATCTGAGTTTATCAAATTCACAGCTCCAAAAGTAATATAAAAACTGGAGTACTGCTATGTGTCAAAAATAGCAGTTTTCTAGAGCTTGCGATATAAATCTTGGATACCAAAAACAAACACAGAAATGTATCTATGTATTTATGTATTAGGAAAATGGCCCGCAACAAATTATATTTAGTTTGCAAGAATGCTTTATATTAGATCAAATTACTTACAACAAAGTATATATTAAAAGTGTATTTAAACATTTAGAAAATAATTGTACTTTTCAGAGAATCAAACTATGCCTATGAACGAACTCCGCCATAAAACACTGTGTGGAAGATATATTCTCCAAAAATAGTCTAAGAATATCTTGAATAATGCTCTTCCTGGGGAAAGCAATTACAAGATATCTTGGATTCTATACCCAGAACACATCCTGGTAAACTTATGCTCAATCTTGATTTAATTTCTGAAATTTAGTTTTTAAAAATATGCAATTTTCAGACAGGGGATATAATCAGCAGTATCTTAAATAAACCTTCAAATGTCTTAATATGTAAAAAAAAATAAGGTCAGTAATTATGTCTGGCTATCCAGATACTTTTGTACATTATTCAGCATTAAATTTCAATAAATCACTTTAATCTTATCCATTGGAACAATGTGTCAACTGCCATACAAGCAAGAGCTTTTTTCTTTCTTTCAAGTTGTCTTCACTTGTTCCATTTATAAAACAATTTATTTTTATATGTTCCTAATTCATTCAGATAGCCTTCAATCCTCTCACTCCAGCCCACACATTATCTAATGCATTTTCAGGACCTTGAGTCAATGATGCTTACACAATTCACCTGAATAATTTTCCATACATTTGGATAAATATTCCCCTTTACCACCTACTCAGGAACAGATTGTAGTCATAAGTACTGAAAAACAACAACAGAAGGGTTTTATCAATAAATGTAGACTATGACATTAACACAGTGTAAAGTATGAAACAAAAAAGCTTCTTTGAGCCATGGTTCATTGGTACATCTCACGATTTTGATGTAGGAGATTCCAAATTTAGTCCTCAGCATTTGTGATTAAAAGATTCTCCACCAAAAAGAATTCACTTTAAAAAAAAAATCAAGAAAGTTTTCTTTAAGAAAAAACTCCAGTGCCTCCCTAAGAAATGGCAAGTTACCACCATTAGAAAAGATTCTACCTTGATTATAATAAAAATAATATTTTATAAAACTATTCTACCTTGATATCTTAATATGCAAATTATGGATGATGTTCTGATTTCAGAAATGATACAGGAGCAACCATACAGGAGGTGAGCAATTTGACTTAGAAATTATCCAACCAGATCACATTTATAATAGCTTTAGTGAGTTCATCAAGAATTAATTCTAAGAAGAGTGGTGTAACTCAGTTATTTCCACAAAAATGAGACAAGTAAGAGAAGACACTGTGAACTGGTACAAATTTGCCATGACAACTAAGAATGGGCAAGAGTGGTAGGAGTCTAGGTGTTCGGTGTGATATACTTTAAAGATAAATAGATAAATAAAGTAACTAGGAAGAGAAAAGGGACTTCTCAAGAGACAAAATGGACGATGATAATAATTGGGATTGAGGACCTTCTTAAAGGTGGAAGAGACATGGTGTTACAGTGGTTCTTCTCTTTTTTCTTTGATTGGTTCAAGTTGGTATTGGTGGGGACAGAAAGATCAGTTCTTAACTCCTTATTTGGGGGTGCTTTAGGGCTTGATGCGGTGGCTCAGTGGATTAGGATGCTGAGCTTGTTGATCAGATGGTCGGCAGTTTGGTGGGTCGAATCCCGAGTGCCACATAACAGAGTGAGCGCCTGTTACTCATCCCAGCTTCTGCCAACCTAGCAGTTCGAAAGCACGTAAAAATGGAAGTAGAAAAATAGGGACCACTACGGTGGGATGGTAACAGCGTTCCGTGTGCCTTTGGCATCTAGTCATGCCGGCCACATGACCACAGAGACATCCTCGGAAAAGCGCTGGCTCTTTGACTTTGAAACGGAGATGAGCACCGGCCCCTAGAGTCGGAAACGACTAGCACACATGTGCAGGGGAACTTTACCTTTACCTTTACCTAGGGCTTGACACTCTCATTTCTAATACTACATGAAACCAGTGGGTGGAGTCATATGCCAACATGCAGAAGATAGTTGTACATCTTGAATCCCAGCTGACCAAGCATACTAACAAGGTTATACTCCTGTGTCTTCCTGAACAGGGATGAACAGACAAGACAGACTGGCTATGGGGTTTAAGTTCTCCTGGTATCAGGGATTTCCCATTTTTGGATGGAGTTACACTTTCCTAGATCAAACTGATATGCAGTTTGGGAGTTTCATTGGATTTTTAGATCCTGCTTGAGGAGTAGATGGCACCAAGAGGGCCTTTTCCCAGATTTGTTTGTTGTGATAGTTATTTGGACTAGGATGTCTTTTTTCACTGTTACTTATACTTAATTGCCTTTGGACAGTGAGCATAGGTTAAAAATATGAAAACCAAATAGCAAAAATAAGTGATAACATGTTATATAAAGTTTACATTGTATTTAGTATAGTATTGTTATATTATCATATCATATCATATCATATTATAGTTTTTTGATTGCCTTATATTTGCAGGGAGGAGGTTTAAAGGACAGGAGGGTTTAATAGTTTTATCAAGTCATGCCATCTTATTGGGGATTTAGAGTCCCTTATTGGTTGCAGGTAATCAGCAGGTTTGATTAGAGTGGTTTTGATAGAAAATAGACTGATAGGGGATCCTATGGTTAAGAAGGACCATATGTAGAATAAATTCATCTTTATATATGTGTGTGTATGTAATATCAGTGCAAGTCAGCATTATCTCTATCTGTAGAAGGCATCAGCCTTGTTGAAGCACTATAATTTGAAGCAGATTTGCTACTATTATGAAGATTTTGAATGACTGACAAATGGTATTCGAGGTATTTCAAACTGGTTTCTATTGTTTTTGAAAACAGTTGGGAATAATTGAGATCATTTTTGATTTTGGGGTAGATAAACTATTATATTATCAAATGAAACCATCCTTAAGCCTTTAATGTGGTCAGTCCAAAATATAAGTACAAATGGGATCATTAAGATCTGTATGCCAAACACAATGATTGACTGATGGAAGATATCAACAATTTTCAATGTAGAGACCTTCTCTTTGTAGACAAATCTAGACAGAAGAAAAGCCATATTATTTGTTTCAAGCTTTAAGAGTTATTCAAGTGAGAGACACATTTCATGATAATATTTCTAACCTTTTAAGCCATAATTAATAGATTAACACATCCTGTTAAACTTAATTGAAATAAGTAACCTAGTAGGAATCCACTAAAGTTACAAGCTAACTGTGATGGCTTTATGACTGACCAT
The DNA here is from genome assembly GCA_024449315.1 of Daboia siamensis. Classification (NCBI taxonomy): domain Eukaryota; kingdom Metazoa; phylum Chordata; class Lepidosauria; order Squamata; family Viperidae; genus Daboia; species Daboia siamensis. The sequence continues at coordinate 688,702 of JAKJMR010000026.1, read as the reverse complement.
TAATATAATGAAATGTTTTTTAATTAATCCAATATTTTTGATAAGTTGGTTGTCTTACTGATTTTGCCATACATATATAAAGTGCATTATAAACCTGCAGCTGACTGTAGTTATGATGCACCACAAGAAAAGAGCTCAGATTTATGAGGTATTTTCATTATTATTTAAATCCTAAATTCCATTGGTGTGAAAGGAAGACATTTTAAAGCAGCAATCCCCAAATTTTCTGGCTCCAAGGACTGGTTTTGGAAGAAAAAATGTCTACCATGGACCAGGGGAGGGTAGTGGTGATTTCATACGTGCAACCTAGATCCTGTGCATGCGCAGATTAAGGTTTGCTTGCTCACCCACCGCTTGGATGGTCCAGTTCCCAACAGGCCGCAGACCAGTTTCACTGTGATCTGAAGATTGGGGACCCATGTTTTAAAACAGAGGTCCCCAACCTTTGGGGCACCAGGGACCAGTTCTGTGGAGAGAGATTTTTCCATGGACCTGAGGATGCTTTAAAGGTTTCTGTACCCTGGAGTTCATTTCAAGAAGCAGAACTTCAGCGATTTCTTTATCAGGCTGATATCTATAGACAAAGGCATAGCAAAATCATTTCTTCAAACCTCCCAGATAAGAGTGGAAATCAAATACTGTTCGTGTTTCTGAGAGCAATAGCCCTGCACAATTAAGTAGTTTACAAGCATTGACTCTGGGAAAAATCCGAGCAGAACATCAGAAGTTTCAGTTGTTCTTTATTGAAAAACAAAAACAAGGACCAGAAAAATTGCTACTGACAAGCACTTTCTACATTTCAACTGTGTATTGGAGGCAGGGGAATAACCTGGTAACATATTTTAGCATGAAGCAAAAATCTTTGCTGATTACCTGCAAATCAGTAAAAAAAAATCATCCAGTGTGCTTTCACCTATCATTGTCTTGCCTTTCTGTCCAAAAGTCTATTCTCTCCTGTACAGGTGTATTGAAAACATATTTGACCTTGTTTAGGGGTTTTACCTTAGACCTGCTTGCCTAAAACTTTAAATCAAATCTTAAATATTTAGTCCCTCGGAAAGCCAATAATCAGGGCCAATTGGTTGACGCTTCTTCTCTCTTTCTCAATAGTGCATTTGTCATCCCAAAAAGTATATAATTCCTATGCATGCAGTCAGTTATTGTGGAGGTGAGATAAATATCCTGCATTAAAAGCATTGGATTCTTTTTGTCCTCCTCAGGATTTTCTTTGCAATTTTTTTATGTCTTCCCATTGTCAGCTTGACAGAGATTTATATTATTAATTGACATTCTTGAAGAATGTAAGCAAACCCATTTTTCATTTCTCCTAGCTCTGAGTACAAATGTCCCTTATTTAGCTTAAGGTGCATCAGAAAAAAATAATATGCATATATAGAAACACAGAGAGACAAGCTCCATGGAATTCAAAAGAACTCTTTCCAAGGCAAATAATTATAGGGTTGCAAGCCTTAAAAACCAAAAGATAAGACTTGAAAATCAATAATCTAGGCAAAGCATAAAATTTATTTAATGCTAGACACATCATCCCAGTCCACCAGATTGTTTTTTTTTAATGATTCTAAATAGAGGAAAGATCACCTAGTGTCCTCCTTTCCATCTGAAATCTTCTTCTGTCATGGCTAGAACAAGCAAAGCCTTAGAAAGACTAAGCAAGAAATTAAAGCAATTGTATGTAGCAATTGATTTGTGATATTAGCATATCACCAGAATAATCTCTTGGTCTATTTTAACACAGGAATGATACAGATTTTATGCTAATTGGCCCTGATTTTTTTTAAAGACACCTTTATATCCACTGCATTTTACAATGTACAGTACATCATAACTTCCATTAACATCTAATATCACCCCAATCTTCATAATGCTTTTATATAATTCAGGTTGCATGAGAAGAGAAGCACAGCTAAAAGAAAAGCAGAAACTCTTCAGACTATGGTTACTACAATATATATATATATATATATATATATATATATATATATATATATATATATATATATATATAT
>JAKJMR010000026.1:653557-682010 GCA_024449315.1 Daboia siamensis | reverse complement strand
TCTATCTATCTATCTATCTATCTATCTATCTATCTATCTATCTATCTATCTATCTAGATTTTGTCCAAAGATGAGACTAAAGATGTACTCCTATTCTCTGTTTCACCCTTCACCCTCATTTTAAACATAATCTCCTTCAACTTGCCACTGTAAAAGATATGTCACTGTATTGTACAATAGCAAGTGTAACTTAACAGCATGTACTCTGGCGAATAAGGAGACCATCTCATTCCATCTCTATTTTTGATTTGCTGCAGCCAATAGAAGAAGGAGTCATTTATCAACAATCACTGCACATGACAACATTCAAACCTAGCAAGATTACTTTGTTGTGCATGTGCCCTCTGAGGTAATCCTATTCCTCAAAGGACAAATATCTCCCTGGTAGCAAGGCCAGTATTCAAAGTGAGTGTCAGCTGCAATTTCAAGGAGATTCGCTGTTGAGAAAATGGACCTTTCCAAACTGCATTTCATTTTATTACACAACAGGTACAAATAAAATTATATTTAAAGTTTTTGCTGCATATTTCCAGATGCCACAATAAATAACAATTCTACTGAGCCACAGTGGATCATAAGCAGGTTTCAAAATTCATAAACAGAAGACAAATATGTTAACAAAAACATGAAGATACAAGACAAAACACAATCGATGAATCAGATAGTTTTTAATATTTTTTTGTATACCAGTTTTATTGATTTTTTAATATTTACATATACATGTATTTATGAAGCAATCTGGTGTCTGGGTAGTCAAAATAACAAATAACAAGTTGTAAATAGTTCAGGTTGCATCAACAGGGATTCCCTCTCTGATTCCCTTAATTATCACATAGTCAAACTAGTCAAGTTAATACATTTCTAGTTGTAACCTAGTCAATTAACAAAATTTTCAATATATTTTTACTAATACATATCAATATCCTGTTTTTAAATTTTATCTAATTGCAATAGAATATTCTAGAATAGCCTATAATATACAAAAGAAAGCTCAATTTTTGGGCAATCCACAATTCCCTATTTCAATAAAGAATAATTCTCTTCTCTACAAAACTTACATTGTTCATTACAAAACATTCTTATGTTTTACCATTAAAGTCTAGTTTTCATCTTAACAAATCATCAATTATTAGAAAGATATTTTTGTCTTAACCGTTCAACAATTATTAAAATACTATCTTTTATATATAAAATTCTAGATTCTATAATAAAGTTCAAAAGTAACAACTAATATATTCTATAAGTTGTCTTAACCGTACATCAATTGTTAAAATACTATATTTTGATATATTATTCCAAATTCTATAATACAGTTCAGAGTTATATTATAAAAGCTTACTTTTGTTTTCCCTTACAGATCTAAAACCTAAATGTAAAATCAGTTATATTTTTTAGAGATTCCCCTTAATCCACTGAAAGGTATTTTTATACTCTACCTTTAAGGTAAAGGTAAAGGTTTCCCCCACACATGCGTGCTAGTCATTTCCAACTCTAGGGGCCGGTGCTCATCTCCGTTTCAAAGCCGAAGAGCCAGTACTTGTCTGAGGACATCTCCATGGTCATGTGGCTGGCATGACTAGACGCCAAAGGCGCACGGAATGCTGTTACCTTCCCACTGTAGTGGTCCCTATTTTTCTACTTGCATTTTTACTTACTTTTGAATTGCTAGGTTGGCAGAAGCTGGGACGAGTAACAAGCACTCACTCTGGATTACGTGGCACTCAGGATTCGACCCACCAAACTGCTGACCTTCTGATCGACAAGCTCAGCGTCCTAACCCACTGAGCCACTGCGTCCCTTCACTCTATCTTTAGAAACCCCAAAAAGAAACAAGTTCAGTTTTTTAAATCTAATTCTTGCCTTCCTTTTGTGCAAATCAGGCTTCTCTTTTGGCATCTTTAAATTCTCAAATGTATGTCCCTTTCTTCCTATATCCCTTATTTGAATCCAGGGAGCATATTCAAATGTCAATTTTGCAAGGAAAGTGTCCCCTTTGTAACCATTGTAGTTTTGCTTTGATAATTCAGTTTTTTCTTCTATTTGATTTTGGATTATCTTTTCCTCATTTAAAGTCAGAATTTGATTTAGTGGCTTTAAGTTGTCAGATTTTTCTTGCAGTTTGCCTTTAATTTGCTCTGTCATTGCCAAGATCATGTCCAGTATCAGTTTATAGTCAAGTGGTGGGATATATTCATCCATTTCGTTATTGTTTGCAGCTAAATCTTCCATGGAGGCTATTTTAATAAGAATCAAAGATTATTCAAAAGAACTGTTTTCAGTGCCAGGTGTTCCCAAACTTATCTTTAAAATTAATGTCAAAGACAGCTCTGTTATTCAGTCAGCTCTCACAACAGAAAAAGAAATTTACTTGCTATACCATGTTTTGCCACAAAATGTCATCAATAGCATATAAAATGCAATGTAAAAACTTTCTCTTTTTTTCCAAATTAATACAGTACTTTTGTAGCATTAGTCCATTTTCCCCCCTTAATCCACAGCTTAGAGAGAAAATAGAATAGTGGATCCCCAGTAAAAAATAGGAGCTTTTTAGTAAATACAGATGAAATTGTTTAGTTTCTTTGCTGAATTATTTGAGTTTCTTTTAAAGCTTTAAGGCTTTAAGATTTGTTCCCAGAGTATACATTTGCCGTTTTTTCAAAAAATGGGGAAAGAGATTTTCAGGAAAGTCCCACAAGAAGATGGTTAAGGGAATAGGAAAGGTAAAGGTTCACCTAGGTCCTCCAGATTGCATCTTAGTGCTAGGTAGTGCTTTTGGCTTTCGGCAGGGAGCGGCTTAGTGAACAGCCATCTTTATGACCGGTCTCTTCTTCTTTGGGCCAAAGCAGATTGTCCCGGATTCAAGCAGAGGGCTGCCACCCTTCTGCAATCGCAGGGAAGGCCTCCTCACGGTAATTGCCTCTCCAGGGCGATTTTTGACCCTTTTCATGGTCCTCCAAAAAAGAAAGAAACGGACAGCAGGAAGCGGACTGTTCCTGTACATCCAGAAGTGCCGCGCACGCAAACCAGAAGCCAGATAGTTTTTAATATTGAGAAGAAGATAAAATATTTAATTATTGCAAATACTAATAGCAAATTATTTGAAAATAACTACGTTAAGACATGAAGTAAGAAAAAGATACGACAAGATGGGACAAATTACAACTGTCACTATTGGGTAGAGTTTCTATGATTAAGATTGATATTTTACTTAGAATGATATTTTCGTTTCAGACAATACTTATTTGATAACTGATGTACCATTTAAACAATGGAAAAGGATATATGTAAATTTATGTGGCAGAGAAAAAAAAACACAAATTAAATATGAAGTACTACAAGATACCTTACATGTGAAAGAAAGAGGATTCACCAAATTTAAAATAATATTTTGCTGCCTATTGTTCAGTTTGGATGAAAGAATGGATGTTAAGAAACAGAAGGTTATTAGAATTAGAAGGTCACAACATGAGAGTCAGGGGACATATAACAATTGATGGTAAATTTGAGTTTTATTCAGTAAAGTTCCTATTAATTATAGGATGCTGTTGGTTCTGTTCTTAAATAAGAACCTTCTTTCCTAAGCAGTCTCCATTTTGCTTATTCCCAGCTTAGACTGGACCAGATGATTTTTTTCTTTCAACTATAAACTTACTGATTTCAACTTTGCAACAGATTGAAATCAATGCCTTCATCCTTTCATGCATCTTGTTGTGACTGTGTTTGTTTGTGCATATGGATTTATATTCTACTAACTGTCCCTTTAAGTTGGCCTAAGGTAAGAGAAAGTGACTGACCCAGTCACTTGATAAGCAAATGGGATGTTAATTTGGAATTCCTTGTTCAAAATGCTTATATAACAATAACAATAAAATACATTCTTCCAATAGCCTTCCTCTGAATATAATTCTCTTTCTCTTCAATTAAATGCTTCTGTGCTTTGGTTGATAACATATGAAAGAAAGCCAATACAAGGAATTGTGCCTAAATTTATATCACTAAACCTGATCCAAGAGCCCTGGCTGTCTCTGACCTAAATTTTCAGCTAGGTGGCTATATTACAATTCTGATGATTTAAAGGTCTGTAATAATAACTACAGACTTTATTTATGAAAAACCTTTCATTGGTTTGCTCATTGGCTTCTGTTTGCAGTTACTTCTATCTATTATATTACATGTAACAGGTCAGATTATCTTCATGAAAATGCCCCCTCTGCTTTACAAGCTACTGAGATAACTTTAAAATTGATTCTTTCAATTTCAAATTATAAACTGCATGCAGTTTATAACTAATAGAAAGATTATTTGCACTGCAACATAAACAGCTAATATAGAAGGAGACTTGTGGTTTAGACAACTAATAATTCAAATACAAATATACATATACTGTACATATACATATACATACATATATACACACGCATATTTAAGCTATTTAATTAATTATAAAAATATAATAATATAACAATATCTGTTTATACAATCACAGAGACTCATTTTCATGAGAAATTATAGTTTTGGTGACAATGCTTTCATTAATAAAGTTTTGAATAGAGATGAAGCTGAAAAACTTCAGATGATAACCTTTTTCTTTGATCTCCTTGACTTCATTTCTTTCTATTATCAGGGAACTGACCAGAAGACTTTTTTTCCTCTTTGACTCTGTAATAAATCTTTGAAATTGCCTAGAAATGATAGATTAGTGACATAATTAATCATTGCAATTAAGGATGACTAGGACTAATATGTTATTTTTCTTTCAGACAAAATTTTGTTTGAGATCTGTTTTGACAACTGATTTACTAATTAAAGAATGCCAGAAAGATATATCTAAATTTGTGTGGCAGGGCCAAAAAAAAAAAAAAAAAACCTGGTCAAATGTAAGGTCTTTCAAGATAATAAAGAAAGAGAAGGTTGGGTTTACCTGATACAAAATTATATTTTGTAGCTTGTTTTTAGTTTGGATGAAAGAATTGGTGATGCTGAGAAACAAATTTTATCTACCTACCTACCTATCTATCTATCGATCGATCAATCAATCTAATTTATATAGCTGCTCATCTACCAAAAGAAGCAACTCTGAGTTAATTGGACTTTTGGAATTAGAATGACATAATTTGAAGTTTGGGTTGAATGACTATGGATGATACGATAAAGCCATAGTTAATGTAGATTTCAAAAATCATTTTTTCAGAGATACCATATTAAGAACAGGTAATAACTATGAATTCAGGTTGTGTCTGAAAATACCTTTGCAGTTTTCAGATCAAGAAGCATATTGTAGAAGAGAAATTATAACTAAACATGTGGTTACCGTATTTTTCCATGTATAAGACACTATTTTTTCCTGCAAACACCCTGTTCAAAAATCAGGTGCATCTTATACAACACAGTAAAATAATGGTAACCTCCATAGCCCAGGGCATGCCTGTGTGGGTTGCCATGCTGCCTGGTGCAAGTGTCAAGCCCCTGTGGGCTTTCCACTAATGAGAGGGGGACGGGGCAAGATTGTCAGCTGGCCAAATTTCCAGATTTGCCAAACAGCTCTGCCAAACAGCTAATCAGTGCAGAGAAACTTGCATGCCAGAAAGTCTTATAGAAGAGTGCATCTTATAGATGGAAAATATACGATAACTCATGTTAATGTATTAGAATCTTCCCAGGAAACTTCTGAAGTCCAGTCAAGACAAGATTTGATATCAGGAGGATATAGGTATCTATGTACATTATTAGAAAAAATTAAAGTAGATAAAAGCATTTTTTAATGCTTTTTTAATGCTTTAATTTTTAATGCTGTAAGACTGGATGATGAATATATTACTGTTAAAATGTATAAACTTTTGTTGAAATGTGAAAGACAAAAAAAAGAGAAGAAGTTAATATCAAGCACCAGGGAAATCAGGTGATTCGGGCAGTTCAAATGAGTATAAAGATTGATTGCAAGCTTAAGCTCTCTACAAGAATCTGAGCTACTAACAGTCGAGGGAAATGAGCAGGAAGCATTCAAGGTGGCTTGGACTTAGATCTCATGTGGGTACACAGGACTCATGACTTTTGATGCATTTGACTCCTCCCTCAGGCTCAGTGAATGAATGAGAATACTGGCTAAAATCCTTTGTTATAACATAGATATTGACCAATGGGAGCATATGGGGATGAAACTGAACTGAACTGAAATTTATGTTATGTTATAACCTTAAAGATAAATTTATATAATTTATTTATTTTATTTTATTTTAATTCCATTTATATCCCGCCCTTCTCCGAAGACTCAGGGCGGCTTACAAGGTATTTGTCATGGGAAAAGCTGAAATGAAATTATCCTGGAATTATAAACAAGAGGGGATTTTTATTATGCTTGGTGGACCTGTATTATTGTTATTATTTTTTTTAAAAAATCATTAATTCAGAAGATTTTAAAGATTAATATAGAACTGAACCAGACACGATTCTTTCAGGACTAAGTGACAAGAACGTTAGAAATTTTTTTTGCAACTTTGTTTTTATACATAATAACTGCATAATGTGCATAATGGTGGAAAGATTTGATATTACTGACAGTGAAAAAGTGAATGGTGAAGACAAAGAAGCTTGCAGAGGTGGATAAAATGACAGATTTAATTAGAGAAAAGACAGTAATTAAGTTTAAAGCCTTTTGGAAACCCTTTGAGACTTTTTGCACAAAATGGAGAAAAATGAAATTTGATGGGTTTGATGGTTAGAAAAAAAAAATGATTAAAAAGAATTAGTTATGTTACGGCCATAGAATAAGAGTTTTACCTAAAGTTATGCCTGAAACTGTTGTAAAAGAAAACTGGAAGTCATTTTTTGTATTTCTTTTTTCTTTCTTATTTTTCTGCATTTTGGGCTTTGTTCTATCTTTATTTACTTCTTTTCTTTACATTAAACATTTGTTTGTTTAAAAATCTAATAAAGTTTTTACCAAAGAACCAATTAAAAATGGCTGTACATGGCTGCTTTTATATATTTGCTTGTGTAAATGTGACTGAAGTGTTTTTGGGGGGCTGCTGCATTTTAAAGCAACTTTGAGTGTTTGAAACACATATTTTCCACTGTCTTTGTTTCTTCCAATTTTACAATGCAGAGCAGTCCCTCAGCTCAACAATAAACATAAAATGCTATGCTTGTTGGAAAAAGTTGCTTACAAAATAGTGTGTATTAGGGAATTCTCTTACATATTTTGCAAGCCAACATAGAAATTAAACACAACTTGTTTACCAATGAAGAGACATAACAAAATAGAATAGTGTTTCTCAACCATGGCAACTTTAAGATCAGTGTACTTCAGGACTGCTGGCAGAGGAATTCTGGGAGTTGAAGTCCACTGATCTTAAAGTTGCCAAGGTTACGAAACACTGAAATAGATCAAGCACAGTAATATTATTCCATTACTAATCAGCCAACTAGCAAGTCTCCCTTGAAAGCTAAAATAAAGGTAAAGGTTCCCCCGCACATGCGTGCTAGTCATTTCCGACTCTAGGGGCCGGTGCTCATCTCCGTTTCAAAGCCGAAGAGCCAGCGCTTGTCAAAGGACTTCTCCGTGGTCATGTGGCTGGCATGACTAGATGCCAAAGGCGCATGGAACGCTGTTACCTTCCCACCGTAGTAGTCCCTATTTTTCTACTTGCATTTTTACATGCTTTCAAACCTCTAGGTTGGCAGAAGCTGGGATGAGTAACAGGCACTCACTCTGTTGCGCGGCACTCGGTATTCGACCCGCCCTTGAAAGCTATGGCTATGTAAAAAAATGAAAATGGGGAAAGGTCTTTTATGCCACTTTGAAGCTTTTAAATTTACACCAGAGGTTTGTTTGTTTTGCTCTTTCTGTTCCTCTTTTAATGAGACCTAATTTAATCATTTAACTAAATGTTAGCACCTATGCAACTTCCTTCCTGAGACAACAGATCAATAACTCCCAGCAGCATTAATGACTCAGAGATGTTGTAAAGAATATTTTGCCAACACAAAGCCTAAGTCTTAAGACATTAAAAATAACTGTGTGAGAAGTAAACCTAGTTTATACTTCCATTTTCCAACCTTAAACTACAAATCTCTTCAGCATTTCATATGTGCCAACATATTACACAGTTATTTCTGAGCTTTCTTTTTTCTAGATTCTTACCTAGCAAGGCAAGTTAGAAAGGCTTTATAACTGACCAATCAATGTATATATTAAATTGAATTAAAGTTATTACTTCTGCTGACTGAAAAAAAAAACAACTTTGTGGGGATAAAACTGCCAACTTTTTGAACTGACCAGTCTGTCTGAATCAACATGTTTAGCTTGCTCATTCCAGTCTTAAGATGAAACTTCATTTTATTTTATTTTTTGCAGAAACAAATTCTTTAAAAAAACTATTAGGAAGGAAACAAATTGGGATGAGATTTTGTTTAATGGTTTAGTATGCTTTATGTATTTAGAGAACTAAGAATAGCATTTTTTTTTTCCTTTTTCAGGTTAGGTCCAACAGATGTGGAAAAAAGCTAGTTACTTAACCAGACTCATCCTTTCTCTTCGCTTCTTCCCTGCCCTGAAATTTAGATTTTTAATTATCTCTTCCCTCCCTTGAACTTAGCTACCTAAAGGTACTGAACCTGCAAGGGCATTACCCACCTAATTTATAGTTTTACAAACGGAAAATTCTTGTGTTTTTTTTCTTATAGAGAAAGGAGGTAAGCAACATTCTAATGGTATGGTTTGTTCAGGAATAAACTAGATGTGATCATACTCCCCTAGCCAATGATTGTAAGTGCACTCTAGTAGATAAAAAGCAATTAACCCCTGCTTTAATATTTTATGAAGTTAAATTATGCATGTTTATTTTTTTCTAACCCAACAGAAGTTTTAAAGAACTCATGCAAATAACGCGGAACTCATCAGTGTTCTGACCACTGTTGGAAAACAAAATACATGAGGTGCTTTGTTGGTGCAACTGGGGAAGCTGGCAAAAGATCAGGTTCAAAAACGGGCCAGATTTCAACTGGGGAGAAAAATGTAACAAATGAATAACTCATCCCTATGTTAGAGACCTTTTTGCAGTTGCTTGGAATATTGGAATGTTGTTATCTCCTTCCAAGATCCCCTCCATCCTGATCACACGAACCAGATTGAAACATATGCCATTCTCTCTTTGTTTCTCATTACACATAGAAACAAAAACGTACACAAGTGCAACACAAAGGTAAAACAGAAACACACACAAACATGCGAGCAAGCAACGCAGCTCCTGTCCTGATTACCAGCCACACAGAGGCAATCCATAGGCACACACTCTGATTAGTACCGAGTAAGAATGGGTTCACATTACTTTGTCATAAAGAAAACCAACAAGAGGGTTAGAAAAAACCAAATGCTATGCTCTGCAAGTTCTTCCTACCTTATTTTACATTTACAACTCTACAACTTGCTACTACGTACCACACAGCACGTTTTTCATGTATTCAAACCCAGTGTTAAACGTGTGAAGCTATTTTATTTGAATTCTAATGTTCTATAAAAATGACAATTTTAACCAGATTTGATTATCTAGAGTTCGCTAATCCAGTTCAAAATCTGGTTAATGGGGAAGAGCCTACCGGTAGTCCTCAACCTACGACCACAATTGAGCCCAAAATTTCAGTTGCTAAGGTAGATAAGTGGGTTTTGCTCCATTTTATGACCTTTCTTGGCACAATTGTAAAGTGATTCACTGGAGTTGTTAAGTTAGTAACATAGTTGTTTAGTGAATCTGGTTTCCCCATTGACTTTACTTGTCAGAAAGTGATCACATGACCCCAGGACACTGCAACTGTCATAAATATGAGTCAGTTGCCAAGCTTTTTAATTTTAATCATGTGACCATGGAGAGGTTGAAATGATTGTGTGAAAATGGGTCTCAAAACTCACTTTTTTCAGTGCCATTGTAACTTCAAACTGTCAGTAAACCAACTGTTGTATTTCGAGGGCTACCTGTATTTTTGCAAGTTGTACTTAAATAGTGAGTAGGCTAATATAACTCTGATTATGGAAGGACTACTGTTGTACTATTTCCTTATATCACCCCATAAATTAACACTCTTGTTGTTGTTGTTGTTAGCTGCGAAGTCGTGTCCGACCCATCGCGACCCTATGGACAACATTCCTCCAGGCCTTCCTGTCCTCCACCATCCTCTGGAGTCCATCCAAGCTCACGCCTACTGCTTCAGTGACTCCATCCAGCCACCTCATTCTCTGTCGTCCCCTTCTTCTATTGCCCTCGATCTTTCCCAGCATTAGGCTCTTCTCCAGTGAGTCCTTCTTTCTCATTAGGTGGCCAAAGTATTTGAGTTTTAGCTTCAGGATCTGGCCTTCTAAACAGCAGTCAGGATTGATCTCCTCTAGGACTGACCGGTTTGATCGCCTTGCAGTCCAAGGGACTCGCAGGAGTCTTCTCCAGCACCAGAGTTCAAAGGCCTCAATTCTTTGGCGCTCAGCCTTTTTTATGGTCCAACTTTCACTGCCATACATTGCAACTGGGAACACTCTTATTAATTGCTAAAGGTAAAGATTTCCTCTATCCAGTCATGTCTGATTCTACGGAGGAGTGCTCCCCTCCATTTCTTAGCCAAGGGAGCCAGCATTGTCCAAAGACATTTCCATGGTGATGTGGCCAGCATGGCTAGAGGCCATGATCAGAGGAAGGACAGTGGAAGAAAATTCCAGATGAGATTACTTTCTCTGAGAATCCTGCAGCCAGCCACTGTGAAGCTAGTTCAGGGGTAGGCAACCTTGGCTCTTTTGTGACTTGTGGACTTCAATACCCAGAATTTCTGAACCAGCCATGCTGATTCAGGAATTCTGGGAGTTGAAATCCACAAGTCATAAAAGGTTGCCTACCCCTGAGCTAGTTCAACCTCTTGTGGTGCACCAGTGCAACAGACTAACGACTGTCAGCTGTCAGGACCTCTACTATGTGCATAATCCTGTAACCTCCTTGACCTTGTGTGCCATTTGCTAAATAAATAAATAACCAAGTATTTTCAGATTCAGTGTCAATTTTCTTAATAATTCTTATGTCACCCTAGAATTCCTAGAATTAAAATATTAATACTATTCATAATAAAGTGTAGAATATAGCATATATGTTTATTTTAATTTTGTGCTTGGGAACATGACGGATGAATAATCTGTACAATTCATAAAAATCAATTCAGTTTGGAAAGGTGTTGAAATAAGAATATTGCTCACATAATCCTCTTCCTATATCAAAACTGAGATTTGCTCAGGTGCTTCAATAACAACACAGGTTTTACAAGATAATGTATTTTTTTTAAAAAAAACGGAGACGGTAGATATAGTAGAAAATTAATATGGCTACACTTAATAAATGTGCATAGTGAATAGCCTCTGGATTGTATTGACAAGTCCCTTGGTAAGACCACAGATATCTTTGCAGAGTTAATTATGAATAGTAGCACTCTATAATTTAATTCTTCAGTGCATTTGTTTTACAAGTCACATTGTCTCTTCCAAAGTTCCAGATACACCAAAGAGTAGGGAAAGCTTTTTTCTTTCGTTTTTATTTTCTAATTACCATTTTTCTTGCACTTTTAGCTCTCTCTTTGGTTTCTTTTTTCTTCTTTTGTGCTTGTTCATATTAGTTTCAATTTGTTTTATCTTCTTTGTTAAAATCTTTAATAAAAATAATTTCAGAAACTGAATATCACATACACGTGTACAGTCAGTGAAATTAGGGCCCTGAGAAATCATCAGCTCTCTACATTGAAAAAATGGCCATACTGCAGAAAAATATCATTTTATATTGCCAATAGTTAATTACTTCTTAAATGCTTTTTACTTAAAATGTCTAGAAATAGAAAGCCAGCATGACTGGCAAACAATTCTGACATACTACTTTCCTTTAGGGAGACACATTAGCATGTGTCTGTGTATTTTACAAACAACATATGTGTCTTCTGAGCCAATGGTGTTCCTTCCATCTGTCAAGGATAAAGTTTAGGCTACAAGGACATAAAATGTGGACTATAAACTGGACAAATACTTTCAAACAATAAGAATTTGGGCTATACAGAGGTTCAAAAGGGATAGTTGAATTTGACAAAATTCCTGATAACATCATCTTTCTAAGTAGCTCAAAACAACATTTTCCCCAAAACTTATATGGTACTTCTGATTGTTCAGTAAGAGGAATATAAGGACATCCCTAACTGAGAGACAGAACTGATGAATCAAGTCAGCCATTTCAATCATTCATCTTGAACCACTGATGAAGTTGAACTTAATTTTCCAAGTCAAGGCACTGCTTCATAAGTTATCATCAAGATTCAGATAATCACTCAAGGCAAAGCTACTTTCCTTGAATCTTTCCAATCTGCCAGTCATATAAATCTAATAAAACAATACAACAACATGTATTTACAAGAAATATGACTGAACGTGGAATCTACATATGGGGTCAAACCCAAGTTAAGACTCCAAGGCTTCAAGCATGATTATTGAATGCTTATACAATTCTTTGTATTTAGAATTGTCATATATAAAGTAATTGGTTTAAATTATCCACTTTCTATCGTTTACTGAAATTGGTGCTGCTTTCATCATTCATTTTATATAGATTGTTGTGAAAACCCCCAGTTTTATTTTAAATGATATTATACCATGTTATCCTTTTTGCATAATTTTAAGTTCAAACATAATGAAATAATAATGTATGTAGAGATGCAGATGGTCACAGTTGAATAAGCAAAATATTAAACATTTAACAAACACCATAATAGAAAAAGAATAATAAGCACAGCATGAAAAAGATTGCATAGAGAATAACAGACTGTTCAGATTAAGGGGTGAAATAAAACGAGGGAAGTCAAGCCATTTTCAAAGGTTGGGTAAAGTATTTTAAAAGTGCACCAAATCCCATGTTGCTTCCTTCCCTGTAAACATCTGCAGATGCAGACAAGGTAAGAAAAGCTCTCCAGATGCTTGAAGGGCATCCAACCTTTTTCTGATTAAACAAATACATGTTGTGAAAATGAATCATCTAAAGGTCATATCATCTCAGTCACCAAAAAGCTCTAAGAAATTTGCTGAGCATTATCACTATTCAGTCTTCCATCCTTCCAAGATTGGGGGCAATTTGCTGACTCTGTAAACCAGTTAGAGAGAGCTATAAAGGATGAGGTATATAAGTCCAAGAACTATTTCTATTTCTATTGCTATTGGGCAGCAAGTGTACCACAAAGCATGGACATTTTAGTTAATATTCAGTGTGAAATACAGGTAGTCCTTGACTCATGACCACAACTGAGCCCAAAATTTATGTTGTTAAGTGAGACATTTGTTAAGTGACTTTTGCCCCATTTTATTGCCCCTCAAATGTTAAGCGAATCACTGCAGTTGATAAGTTAGTAACCTGGTTGTTAAGTGCATTTGGCTTTCCCATCTATTTTGCTTGTCAAAAGGTTGCAAAAGGTGATCACATGACCTTGGGACACAGCAACCATCATAAATATGAACCTATTGCCAAGCATCTGAACTTTGATCAAAGGTTGTAACTGTGAAAAACGGTCATAAGTCATTTTTCTTTCAGTGCTGTTGTAACTTTGGTCACTAAATGAACTGTTGTGTAAGTGAAGGACTACCTGTCATTCAATTTTACAGGAAAACCATGTGAATGTTATATTGGGTTTTGGAAAGGCAAGATATAACTGACATTACATTTTTAGCTTGGGTCTATGCTAGCATCTTCAAAAGGCACCAATACGCTTGGTAAGACTTAAAACTCTGATTTGTGTTGCTGAGCAGAATGGAAAGCATGGCCAACATAGCCAGATTAAATGGATCAATAAAAGAACTTTCTTGAGAGTCAGTTGGAAAAAGTTTGCATAAAACTCTGTTTGTGCATCTTTACACAAAGGTTTTCCTTGATTTATGCACTTTTTAAAAAACGTATCCCCTCCTTCTGATGTAGTTGTTATCATCAATCATATTTATAGATTTGGTTTGGTTTCTTTCATCTTTATCTATGTTATGAATCTGAATCCAGAATTCCTCATGTTCATGATCAAATCTAACTTTAAAAAAAACCTTACTTTTTATCTTTACAACATAATTGCCAGTTCATATCTTATTGGACTGATTTTTTTCTTTTAGTTTAA
Organism: Daboia siamensis; assembly: GCA_024449315.1. NCBI lineage: Eukaryota > Metazoa > Chordata > Lepidosauria > Squamata > Viperidae > Daboia > Daboia siamensis. The sequence goes on along the minus strand of JAKJMR010000026.1, from coordinate 667,859 downwards.
GTTGTAATTTTGTAAGAAACAATTCATGAATCAATCTGTAATCAGCATCATGCTGATCCATGTAGAGCATCTCCGTCTTTCCCTATAGTTCATTTGAGTCCAATGTTATCCATCTGTGATATCTATTTTCATAGTCATCTGTTGGATTGTTGAAAGAAGGTATTTACTATAAACATTGAATTTTCTTGGCAGTATTATATTTGTTATGTTTTCTGCTTCATTTCTTACACCAAGGCCAAATTTTCCCATTATTATAGGAAACTGGAACAGCGAAGTTGCCAATTTTATTTGATAAAAATATGTTTGTACATTGCAAAATTCTGCTGCATTTCCAAAATTAACTGGAGTTACTTAACTTGAATCAATTGAACATTCCAATTTGGTGATTTAATACAAAGGAGTGATTTGATTGAATTATCTTGTAATCTTTAATTCAAAACTTCTTTGCTATAAAGAATAACCAACACATTTCAACCTATTTCAAATTAGTTTTAAATACTGTATGGTATTATTTTGTGTATGGATCCTGAGATCCTATATATTACTAAAACCCTCATTGTGTTTATCTGTTAGCATAAAGTTAGCTCAAATGGTGCATATACTGCAATAATTTTTGAAACAAGGTATCTAAAATAAGCTAATTTAAAGAATGTTAAAAAAAATGAGGATTCATTATTCCCCTGGAATTGAACTTTCTATGAGGTTCAGATTCATTTTATTCACAAAGTTGTGACTGTTGTAGTATCCTTGCAGTTATATGATCATGATTTCCAGCTCTTCCTACAAACTTCCCATAAACAAAGTTAATGGGGAAGCCGGCAGGAAGTCAAAAGTAACTTCTTCTCCCACTACTTTTTTGTCTCTGTGGTCTTTCTGTTTATCTGTTTAGGTAAGCAAATATTGACTTACTATTGATGCACATTTGACACTATGATTACTTTTCTATGTAAGCTATATAGGTCTTTTTTAGATGATTACATGCAACACTGGGATAAAAAAAAGGCTCAGTCTAAAATTTACTAATCATTCTGGTCACATCAGCATGCACTACTTTCTTTCATAGGATGACCCAGCACATCACAGGGTTATCTATTTTTTTCATAAAGTCTTCCAGGCGTTTGAAAAAAATGATGCTTTTCAGATCTCAGTGAAGACAGTGTAGCCATGATAGTTATGGACCCGAGAAGTAATTTCCAAAGAAAATATTGACAAACACGATAAAATTAGATCAAAAGGGGCATATATTTTTCCCATCATTGAAAGGAACGACTGAAAGCAGATTTGTATTGATTTTTCTTCCTTGTTGAGATTCCACCCATAAACTAGGAATTGCATATCTTTTTTCAAGACTCAGTTCTGTTTTTACATAAGGTAGGGAGGGAGCTGCCAATTCAGACCTATTCATATTTCAATTGTATGAATAATATATAGGAAAATTATCATGAGAGACAGAATTCAGTCTTCTTTGATGGAAAATTTCACTGTACTTTTTTACCACCTGTAAAGAAGACTATAGATCATTAGTCACTAGAAAATACAAGGAAGAATTTCCTCAAATATTATCACCAGGAGCTCTTTTAGATACTTTCATGCTTACTATGTCAGTAAAATGCAGACTATAGGTGGGGAGGAAAATGCAAAGCAATTTATATACAAAATTACTCCCTGAGGTATTATAGTTTTAAAGCTTTTGGAAGCTACAAAATGGAGTCCTTCAAACTTGATGTTATGCTAGTTAGACTATCAAAGCTGCTATCTTGAAGAAGAGAAAAATTGTGTAGCATGAAACAAGTTTTGTGATTTGCACACCAATTTTACTAGAAAGACTCATAGGCTCAGAATTTCTATTCCAGCTTTGCTGCCCAACCTCAAGCTCCTCCAACACAACAGAATGGGTCCCATTTACTTGTTTTCTCTGATATTATTGGTGCCATTTTCTATTTCTGACTTTCTGTTGATGAGAATTGGAATACTAGAACAAAATGTGTAAATAAACATTAATTCAAAGTTTTCTGTTCTCAATGCAAACAATGAACAGCTGCTTCAGCTCTTCTAGTCTTTTATATAATGAAAAACTGTCAACAAATTCCCCCCTATGCTGCCATGTATTTTTCCAAGCTTAATATGTCCAATTTCTGCAATCTGGAACCAATGTTATTCCAACAAGTTGGCTAATGATAATTCAGACTGATGAGATACATTTGCAAAATCCACTAGGAATCCATTGCAATCTTGTCTCAGCCTGATAGATATATAAATATTGAGGACTGGTAGATAGAGATCTACTGTAATAGGAGCCTTGGTGGAGCAGTGGGCTAATGCCTCCTTTAGTAACACCAGCTGCCTGCAATTAGTGCAGGTTCGCATCCCACCAGGCTCAAGGTTGACTCAGCCTTCCATCCTTCCGAGGTAGGTAAAATGAGGGGGCAATAAGCTGACTTTGTAATAATGCCGCTTGGGGGGGGGGGGCGAAAACCCTAATAAGCAGGCATATACATAGAATGAAGGCTATTGCTAAGCACATTGGTTTGTGCTTAAATTGTAAGCTGCCCTGAGTCTTCGGAGAAGGGCGGGATATAAATGGGATTAAAAAAAAAATAGTAGTTCAAAAACCTGTAGGCTTCTAGGTCAATAGTTAACCTTCAAAAATGTTCAGGTTTAAACTCAATGATTTATTAATCTTTATTAAGGTGTGTGTTTATTGGGGTTAGTTGACTAGGATAGATTATATCTTTTTGAGGTTCCACAAGACACTAATCTTCACCCTGACCCACTTAAGTATGTGGTAGAAAAAGGGCAATGACTAGTCCAAATTCCCTCCATGGATTTTATTAGAATTAACTTGAACCTGGGTCTCCTTAATGCAAATCTGACTTTTTAGTCATTGTTACCGCAAGGGAAGTAATAGATGAACAAACCTTAAAGCGTTTTGATTTCTATTTGCCCTTAGGGGTGGGTTCAAATGAGCTAATAGAAAAAAACATGCCCTAAAGGTATAATTTTGATTCTTAAGGAATTACTATAACTGGGCTTGAGAAAATTTGGAAAGAATAGATTGCAGTAATGTGCTTTCTGAAGTGCACATCTACAATACAGTAATATTATATTTCTTGGTTTCTATATAGCATTTTGTTTAATAACCCCTATTCATTTACTTCTGGAACACCTCAGATGCCCAATTCTGAATTTATTTTCAAGAATAGGCAACAGCTGTACACCATTTGCTGTGCGAGTTGTGTAATTTTACAGGATAGACAGGCTCAAATCAGTTGAGAAAGAATGTCTAGAAATTATACACAAAAAAGGGGAAAAATTGAAAAATTGCCGATTTGACATTTACTGTTGTATCTGCCAGTTTCTTTGCTGAGATAAAAATCGAATTTTGAAACAGCTTTGGGAAGTTACTTTTTCAGCTAACCCTGTTTTCTGTCTGGGGATTTTTCTAAAAAGAAAAAAGAAAAAAGACTTATTTGGAGTTGAAGAAGGAAGTGTTAAGCTGTTCCTTGTAAGTATTTGTCAGCTAATGCAGGCTATTCCAAACAGCTTGTGAACTATCTCAGGCATTTTTTTCTCCCTTTTATGGTGTGACTCAGTGAATTACTCAACTGATTTCTTAAAATAAAAAGAATATAATTAATATCGTGTCAGCTTCAATTTAGGATCCATATTTCAGCACAATAGATTATTAAGCAGGATGTTATAGCTTTGGGTTACAATTTTGTAAAAAAAACATTTTGCTCTGATTTAAGCATTGTCATGATGGTAAAGATTATTTCTATTTGATAGAAATTAAAATTGTTTCCTTGCCTATCGTAAGTCATGATGCTAATTTTCTTATGATGAAGTATAGATATAAATATAATTCCTTTTCAAACTAGAAGGTAATATTCTAATCATTAAGTATGTTAAACTACAGACATGGAGAAAATATTTTGTATTAAGCAATTTATATAAAATAATAATCCCAAAGTACAAGTTTCACGAAGACTATGGCTATTGCAATGTAACTTAGGAAATATTTTGATTGATGTGTAAGGAATGGACAGAATAAGGCAACAATACAGTAGTCATACTGTTGACATGTTTCACCCTAATCGTTAGCGGATGTGAAATGTTTACGAGAAAAACAATTTGAGAACATCAGAGATGCAATTATGGGAAAGAATGATCAGGGGAAAAGAGGTCATATAAGAATTATTAGAAATGAGCATAAGTAATGTGTTAATTTCTGATGAGCTGCTTTTGTTCACTGTATTGTGCGCTATATATACAACATGTACTTTCTTTTGTCTTCTCTGAGAATACAATTTCTTTTATGCTAAGAAAAAACCCTGTATGGTTGCAGAAATTGGGTATGGCTAGTCTAGAGAAAAGAAGCACTAGGAGTGATGTGATACCAGTATTCCAATATTTGAGGGGCTCCCAAAAAAAAGCAGGGTGGGTGGGTGGGTGTCAACTTATTCTCCGAAGCACCAGTAGTCAAGACAAGAAAGAATGGATGGAAACTAATCAAGGAGAGAAGCAACCTGGAATTAAGGAGAAACTTCCTAACTGTGAGAACAATTAACCAGTGGAACAGCAGAAGTTGTGGGTGCTTCATCACTGGAGGTTTTTAAGAAAAGACTGGATAGTTACCGGTCTCCTCCTTGAGCAGGGGGCTGGATTAGAAGACCTCCAAGGTCCCTTCCAGCTCTATTCTGATTAAATTGCTTAGGCTCTTCTCATGGTGAAAGATTAATATCAGAAGGGAATTGCAAAACTGACCCATTTTGGTCTTTGATTCTCCAGGTCAAATGAACCCAACTCTGAACTCCAGGATAGAAGTTTTTTTTAAAATAATAATAATAATAATAATAATAATAATAATAATAATAATAATAATAATAATAATAACAATAATAACAATAATAATAATAATAATAATAATATAGCATACTGTTTTTTAACAGTTTTGATAAATACAAAAATCTGTACATTTCCTTGGGAAGTGCAGATTAACTCTATATCTATGTAGTTGGTTCACATGGTGTGGTAGGATGGAGGGTTTGTTGTCACTGTGTGTTGGGGGAGAGAGTACGGGGGGAGGCTCAGCTAATCTCAATGTACACATGTTGTACTTTGACAATAAAGGTTTATTATTATTAGACTAGAATTGCCAACACCAGAACATAGTATATATTTTGAAGCAGTTGCTTCAGGATAGCAGGACCTGGGTGTACAAGTTATACCTAAATATCATTAACTCAGCAACGCACAATTACCTCTCACTGCACCATTGATTTAGTTTAGTTCAGGGGTGTCAAACTCAATTTCATTGAGGGCCGCATCAGCATTGTGGTTGCCCTCAATGGGCCCGGTGGGTATGGCCAGGGTGGGCATGGCCTACTGGGCAGGCATGGCTAGAGTGCGTATGGCCTACTGGGTGGGCATGGCCAGCTCTACATCATTCGCATCAAGGGTGCCTATGTGGGCCTGGGCAGGAGTGGAACAGATCTGAGGGTCTCTGGCAGAAGGAGGGTCTCTGGGCCAGAGCCAAGGCAGTGCGGGCCGTTCCCTCACTGTTTCCAGGATGGCTTCGCAGGCCACATGAAACCACTTGGCAGGCCGGATCTGGCCCCTGAGCCTTGTGTTTGACATGTCTGGTTTAGTTCATACCCCTAGCAGAAAATTGTAAGATCTGGAAAAACAGAACACAAAGAGAATGCAAGTTTAACTTAATGACATTTTTATCTTTCTTTCACAAAAATAGTACAGGGTATTCAAAAAGATGGAGAAAGGTCTCTGAGTTTTTTGAGTGAACTGCAATATTATCATTCCTCGGTAAATACTTGGCATGATTATTGTTCTGATATTAATTATCTTGTTTCACAACAATGTAATTTTCCACACTATGTGTCTTTGGTTATGCTTTTTACAACATGATTAATATTTAATGAAGTTTACTATTTTAGTATATGTCTCTGGGTTTTTGTGTGTGAGTGTGTGTGTGTGTGTGTGTGTGTGTGCATGCCTGGGTGTGCAGGTATATGTACCAGCAAGGGAAAGAAAAACAAGAGAAAGCAAGAAATAAGTGCACATGAAGATATTACATGATCATATTTATAAAGAGAGATTAATACAAATAAGTTAACAGTAGGGGAAAACCAGTAGTTAAATTGGTTTATCCTCTAAATTTATAGTACCAAAAACTCATTATTTGTTCTATTTGCACATAATTTACAATCATGATCACTATGTTAGCTCAAGAGAAAGTATATTTTCTGAACAAAACACAAATATTAATTACAAATCCCCCCAAATTCAATTAGAAATATGTAAATTGTCCAACTCTTAAAGAGTTGAAATTATCACAATGAACTACAATGATTGTACTCATTTCCATAAGGTCTATGAAAACACACTTTTTGCAAATTAAATTTCTGAGTGTAGGACATAATGGTGCTCTTATGTAAAATGATCCCAACTTAATACCAGAATAACAATAACAATAACAATAATAATAATGCACATCATATCTAATTCACATTCACATTCATATCACATCTAATTCACATGCACATCTAATATGTGAGTGCAGCAAAATCGCGAAAACTGATTACAAAGCTAGACATGACTGAATTGCTAAATTAATCCACTGGGCATTGTGTAAAAAATACGACTTGCCTGTGTCCGAAAGGTTGTGGGAACATAGGGTGGAAAAAGTTGTCAAGAATGAGAAGGTGAAGATCTTGTGGGACTTCTGAATACAGACAGAACGCCATTTGGAACACAACCTGCCAGATATTGCAGTTATAGAGAACCGAAGTGTACAGCTGATTGATATCGTTGTACCAGGAGATGCCAGAGTCAAAGAAAAAGAACTGGAAAAAATTACAAAATATCGCGACCTGACCATCGAAACTGCACGATTATGGATGAAATGTGTAACAGTGTCATCAGGGCACTGGGAACTATGTCCAAAAACTTTGCAAAATACATTTAGAAATTGCAGCTTCCTGCAATAACTCCAGCCATGCTGCAAAAAACTGCTACTCGGAACATCTTACATTTTAAGGAGGAACCTGGTTGATACCTAGGATGCTGGCAGCAACCCTTGTCAACCATTAGCGCCAGTGAGTTTGAATGATCAATTGACTGAGTTTCATGTTTAATGAATAAAAGAATACTAATACTAATTATTAGTAGGGATGCGGTGGCTCAGTGGGTTAGGACGCTGAGCTTGTCGATCAGAAGGTTGGCAGTTTGGCAGGTCGAATCCCAAGTGCCGCGTAACAGAGTGAGTGTCTGTTACTCGTCCCAGCTTCTGCCAACCTAGCAGTTCAAAAGCACGTAAAAATGCAAGTAGAAAAATAGGGACCGCTACGGTGGGAAGTTAACAGCATTCCATGCGCCTTTGGCGTCTAGTCATGCCGGCCACATGACCACGGAGACGTCCTCGGACAAGCGCTGGCTCTTCGGCTTTGAAACGGAGATGAGCACTGGCCCCTAGAGTTGGAAATGACTAGGATGCATGTGCGGGGGGAACCTTTACCTTTACCTTTAATACTAATTATTAGTATTAGGGTCTGCTATATTGTCATAGGTAGTAAATTTGACATCAAGACAAAACGGAAGTCTTAATATGACAACTTTGTTTAAATGCAACAAATACATAGAGATTAGACCAATAAATCACCGAAACCTAGAGCATTTATTTTTGTTGAGAATGAGAAAGTAAAATATATTGATATGACTGAATAACTGGTAAGCTTTATATCTGCTAGAAATTGTTAATTACATACGATACATGTTGGTTCAACTTGATTTTGCATGTTCCAGAGTAGCCAGTTCCTTACAATGCTCTGTTTTGAATGTACGGTAAGCAAAGTCCCTCAATAAAATAAATTTTGACCTTTCAAAATGGAAAAGAAAATTAAATAAATAAACAAGAATTCCTTATGCTAACTTTGATCAAGCTGTCCTTCATGTTTACCCTGTGATAAACATGATTTATCCTGCGGTAAGATGAGTGGCCAATAAGTTTAATAAATAAATAAAGGTTTAAGATGCATTAGGGGAGAATTGTGTTGGGACAGTATTCATTCATAAAACTACTTTTTTCTGGATCTTAACTGTTTTCAAAATGCCCCAAACACATTTTTTTTTCCTTTTTACGATACCATAAATTAGTCAGGTAAGAAAAAAATGGAGAATCTAACAGCTTTGCTCCTTTATTTGTTCTCACTGCTATAAAAAAATGTTGTCTCTAGGACTAAGGTAATCCTCATGTTCTGTGGGTGTATTAGAGGCCTGTAAGGTTGGGCATGCTGTGAGCCTGTATCTCCTTCCATTTTTACCTAAACTAGGAACAAGACTTTGACCCTGAAGAAAGCACTACTTTGTGTGTCATATGGATGTTGACTGATGGTGAGATGTTTTGTTTGCTTTTGGAGTTTTTTAATTGTCTCCTTTGAGAGGTATATAAACCTTGTTTATCTCTATGTGCCTGTTGATGGCTGAATTCTTCTTCCAGGAATTCTCCGACATTTTTGGATTTGGCCTGATAGTTTTCCAGTTGAAATTATGGTTGAGCCTGTCCATCTATTGTGAAATTAAGGAGTTTTCATCATGCTTTCTAATTGCTAGTTGGTGTTTATGCATGCATACTCAGACAAATCAGCCAACAATAGGCATATAAAGCTGAACAACATCTAAATGCTGTTGAGATTAACACCAAGATTAATACTAGATCAAGGGAATAATACCACAATCAAAGAACTATCAATGCAGACAAACAGGATAACAGTAAACATCAGCCTAATCGTTACCTCCCGTATAGACTACTGCAATGCTCTCTACATGGGGCTGCCCTTGAAGACCACCCGGAGGCTTCAGCTGGTGCAGAATGCGGCTGCATGGGTAGTGATGGGAGCACCCCGATACTCCCATACTACACCCCTCCTGCATGAGCTGCATTGGTTACCGGTTGCCCTCCGGGTGAGATTTAAGGTGCTGGTACTTACCTTTAAAGCCCTACATGTCTTAGGCCCGGGATACTTGCAGCACCATCTACTGCCAGGAATGAATTCCCATCACCCAGTTCGCTCACATAGAGAAGGCCTCCTCAGGGTACCGTCGGCTAGACAATGTCGGCTGGCGACCCCCAGGGGAAGGGCCTTCTCTGTGGGAGCGCCAGTCCAGTGGAACCAGCTCCCCCCTGAGCTTCAGATGGCCCCAGTTCTCCAGTCCTTTCGCCGTGTCCTCAAAACACTCCTTTTCCACCTGGCTGACCTGGACTGACAGGGGTTTTTAATTATGTTTAAAATTTTAACTCTAATTTTTAATTTATTTTAATTTAATTTTAATTTATTGTACAGAGGTCTTTAATTTTAATTTTATCTTAATTTCTGTATTTATTGTATGTTATTGTTGTTAGCCGCCCTGAGTCCTTCGGGAGATAGGGCGGGATATAAGTCCCATTAATAAATAAAATGAATAAATAAATAATCAAAGAAGCACCAATACTCCCAACGACACTGAAGGGCAAGCCAATAGTATATAAAAATAATAGCAAATCCCAAATACTTCTCGCACTGATGATGTTAGCTTGGTAATGAAATGTTTGCAAGAAAACCAACAAAGGCTGAGAGCACCAAGGGCCCCACTGTTAAATCTTGAGCTACAAATATTTTCTTCTATCAATACTTTGTGAGTTGGTTGAAAGGGAAGAGACATCTCTCTCAAACATTAAAGAAAGTGACCTAAAATATCTAAATGCTACTGGGATAACCTTCCTCAAATCCCAAGATTGCAGCTTTTATATATTTCATGATTATATAAAAAGGTAAAGGTTCCCCCGCACATGCGCTTGTCCGAGGACATCTCCGTGGTCATGTGGCCAGCATGACTAGATGCCAAAGGCGCATGAAACGCTGTTACCTTCCCATCGGAGTGGTCCCTATTTTTCTACTTGCATTTTTATGTGCTTTCGAACTGCTAGGTTGGCAGAAGCTGGGACGAGTAACAGGCGCTCTCTGCTACGCGGCACTCAGGATTCGACCCGCCAAACTGCCGACCTTCTGATTGACAAGCTCAGCGTCTTAACCCACTGAGCCACCGCGTCCCTTTATGATTATATAAATGCATAGAATTAAAGTTAAATTACAGAATGCTTCAATATATTTACATTTTGCTCTGAGAATTTTGTTGGAACATTCTGTGAAGAATATCGGAAATCATGATTTTATATCTTTTTTTCTTCTCTATTTTTCTTCATTTTTTTTCCTTTTCCTACATTTTTTTGTTATTGCTTTCTTTTGTTTTCCTTTTTCCTTCTAATTTTGTATTGCTTTGTATTAGTTTTTATTTTCTTGTTTAAAAGTTTCAATAAAATATATTCGAAAAGACTAAGAAATTTCACAGCTGGTTTTTATCAAATTCAGTTCACTTCATTAGATGTATAAAGTGTTATTTTAGGGCACTAGTAGATGCATATTGCTGGACCATGCAGACAGAGGTAGGAAGAAATGTAATCATTTTCCATGACTGAATTTTATTTAAAAAAAATTAAAACTGGTTTCAAAACAAAAAAATGGCTATAAATCTGTCATTTATAAAAATGGCAATATTAACAAAAACACATGAAGTTTCCGGGTTATTTTATGACTGAAGTTAAACAATGGAACTTCAAAGAGAAATCAAAATCTGAAAACAATGAAAGTAATCTATGAACAGTTCAGTTTGATCTCCAATGGCTTCAATAAAAATAATTTATTCTGTCACACTACAATATAGCATTTCATGCAGCAGATAAAATGATGTCCAAGACACCTTTTTTAAGCTTTTCATACAAAAAGATCACTAATAAATATAAAACAAAAGCCACCCTGTCTCTTTACAAACTGTAATTTTAAATTTTCATTTTGCATATAGTATGTCGAATGGTGATACTTCATGTTTATCTAATTCTGTCATTCACAGATTCTGCATCCCACAGCTATACATATGCTTAGATAGATACAGATATACAGACACATAAACATACACACACAAATGCAACATGCCCACACTTGTTCTTTGAGACTTAAATTTCATGAATCAGATGAAATGTACTCACAAAATCTGATGCCCTTTGACAAGACTCTTCATCTGAATAGAGAAAGAAATTACACTACCAGATTATTTTTTGTTAATCTTGATTATTTAGTACTAGATTCTTTCTAATAACGTCTGTAGTATAGCACTAGCTTGTAGCAATAGCACTTAGACTTATATACTACTCCATCATGCTTTACAGCCCTCGCTAAGCGGTTTACAGAGTCAGCATATTGCCTCGAACAATCTGGGTCCTCATTTTGCTGAACTTGGAAGGATGGAAGGCTAAGTCAACCTAGAGCCAGTCAGAATCGAACTCCTGGCAGTGAGGCGTGAGTTAGCCAGCAATACTGCATTCTAACCACTGTGCCACCAAGAATCACCAACAACTTCAATATAGTATATTGATGTTGTAGTACAGAGGTCACCAATCTTTCTTGGTTGGCAGACCAGAGGAAAAGGGAGGGGAAAGCATTTTATATGAGTGTGTGCACATGTGTGAGCATGGGGCTGTGAGCACATGTGTGACATAAATGGGGTGGGGCTAGCACCCACATGATACTCACTAGCCCTGCCCCATTCTTCCATGGTGTAGCTCCCCATTTCTGCATCCTATGGTGCAGCCCTGCCAATTTTTGTGCCCTGCAGCACAGTAGCACCCCGTTTTTGCACCCTGAGGTGCAAAATGGTATAGTGTGATATGACACTTAGAGTGCTGAATTGGGACTTGGGTTTTGATTATGAAAATAAAAATAAGATAGGACCTCAACTTTGCAACCTCAAATTCCTTAGAGGAAAGGCAGGATATAAATGAAATAAATAATAAACAAACATTTGTTAAAAAAAAAATAAGGAAGCAATTCTTATCTATAGGATCTCAGTACATGCTTTTAAAAATGTTAAAAAAATAATAAGGAAAAGGCATTTTTCAAGCAAAAATAACAGGAAGAGAAGAAATGATATATATTTCTCTAGGATAGGATCAGCAATTTTGTGCTTACCATAACTGATTTTATTTCTTTAATTTTCTGATTGCCAGTGAGCTTCCACATACAGTTAAAGGTGCTGGTTATCATCGACAAAATCATTCATAGTATAGGGTCACGTTATTTGAGAAACTGTCTATCTACCAAAGTTTCTATCTGTCTGGTAAATCAGAAAGAATCAGTGTGTTTTAGTAGTTTCAATCAAACATTGCCACCAGTGGTGGGATTCAAATATGTGAATAACCGGTTCTCTGTGTGGATGCCGCTTCCAGAAGTCCATTCTGGGCTTGGGCAACAAAAAATTAGCTACCGGTTCTGCTGAAGTGGTGCGAACTGGCTGAATCCCACCACTGATTGCCACCTATTGGGATCCAGGAAATGTTCCTTGCTAGTGTGCCTGCCCTCTGGTATGTTATCCCTCCAGTGGTCCATTTGGTTTCCACCCTGATGATGGCCCACAAGCCTTCAAAAGTTTTGGAATCTTTGGCTGTTTTCCTAGGCCTTGGTCAAAGACTCTTTTGTAGCCCTATTGAGTAAGTTTCTTGTTGATGTTTGTCCCATCACGTAAGACTTTATTTTTTAACTGTTTTCTATTTCTAATGTAAGTCACCCAGAGTTATACTGGAGTTGAGTAGGTTGTAATTTTCTTGAATCAAACAGATAAACTTTCTTAGAAGTTCTAGGAAAAATCAGAAGGTGGTACAGATATACCCAGGGCTTTTTTTCTCATAGAACGCTCAGAATAGAGTTCCGGCACCTTTTTTGGATAGAACCTTGTAGGATAGGCAAGGCGGGTTGTATGACATGTGTGAGTTCCGGCACCATTTTCTTTTACAAAAAAAGCACTGGATATACTGGAAAGGGCGGTATATAAATGTAATAAAATAAATAAATAAATAAATAAATAAAATAAATAATGTGATAAGTAAATTGAATTTCTGTGTGTAAATTGGCCTCTGTTCTTTTATCCTTGTTTGGAAAATAAATCTTGTGATCACAAAAACCTGATTATTTTAATTTCTAGGGGAAAAAAACAAAAAACAAGAAGCATCTTTTGGCTTAGTTTCTGGAGACCACCATAAGATTAGATAAGAAATACTCTGAATTAAATTCCTTGCAGCAAGTTGCAGTTTGCTTAGAAGTGCATTCTCTTTCCCCCTAACTGACTCTAATCCACTTGCAGTCTTTCTTACATTTTCCTGCAGTACAGGTCCTCCTGTCTGATTGAATATTTACTTCCATTCTGTCCTCCATCCAAAAGACGACAAGCATATCTGATTGAGTGTCACCATCTTCAACTTATCTTTTATGCCATATTTCCAAATTCAATGTTTTCTCCTGTGATAAGAAATTGCTTTACTATTGTCAAAAATCAAAATGTAAATTTCAGATAAAAGACTACTTGAAACCAGACTTGTTCTGAGCAGAAATGACCTAGCACCGACGATGTTGCCTAGTTAGGGTAATGAAATGTCTACAAGAAAACAAGCAAGCTCAGACAGCAACAAGGACTCCTCATTTCAATCCTGAGCTACAAATATTCTTCATTGGTAGAAATGACCTAAGAGATCTTGCTAAGGTTGGACACCTAATTTTTTTCTCTCTTCATCCACCATCAGCCAGAACCACTCAAGTAATTTTAGTACATGAAGTCTTACATTCCACAAGATTCCATTAAATCTTAGCCCTAGTCAGCAAGATTCATAATAATTAAATAAATAACAAATTAGTTAAATAATTAATCGTAGACCCAGCTCTGAAGCTGAGATTACATTTGCTTTAATATACTTGTAATGGGAGCTTTGTTCCTGGATCATCTACTTTTATTTCATTAAAAAGATAAAGGTAAAGGTTCCCCCGCACATGCATGCTAGTTGTTTCCGACTCTAGGGGCCGGTGCTCATCTCCGTTTCAAAGTCGAAGAGCCAGCACTTGTCCGAGGACGTCTCCGTGGTCATGTGGCCAGCATGACTAGACACCAAAGGTGCACGGAACGCTGTTACCTTCCCACCATAGTGGTCCCTATTTTTCTACTTGCATTTTTATATGCTTTCGAACTGCTAGGTTGGCAGAAGCTGGGATGAGTAACAGGCGCTCACTCTGTTATGCAGCACCCGGGATTCGACCCACTAAACTGCCGACCTTCTGATCGACAAGCTCAGTGTCCTAACCCACTGAGCCACCGCGTCCGTTTATTTATTTATTTATTTATTTATTTATTTATTTATTTATTTATTTATTTA
>JAKJMR010000026.1:634968-645915 GCA_024449315.1 Daboia siamensis | reverse complement strand
TAAGATCACACTTGTCTCAGTTTAGATGAGGATAGCACAGGGGTAGGCAACCAGCTCTTTTATGACTCATGGACTTCAAGTTACCTACCCCTGGGATAGGACATAGAATAATGCCAGGTAAAGACAGATTCCAATGAAATGTTAAGAAAAGAGGTCCCAACAATAACAGCAATTCAGGAATGAAACAGCAGCAATGGGTTCTTCCTGCCTGCATGGCTTCACGTATAGCAGGGGGTCTTCAAACTTGGCCCTTTTATGACTTGTGGACTTAAATTTCCAGAATTCCTCAGCCAGGCACGCTGGCTAAGGAATTCTGGGAGTTGAAGTCCACAAGTCATAAAAGGGCCAAGTTTGAAGACCCCCTGCGCTGTCTGTGGTGCTGAACTTGTCTAAATGCCAACTTCACTCTTTTTGTAAGCTGAACCACAAGGTGAATCATACAAGAATAAAATAATGATAAGTAAGAAATGTGGACTGGGAACTGGGCAAAGACATGGAGCATAGAGTGGATCCTGGCATTCCAGAAACTTGTTCGCATCAATGTCTCAAGAAGCCATATTGAGCAGCCTAAATGACAAAGTAAGCATTTAATTCTTACGAGCATAATTAATGCAGAAAAGACTATTCACCTTGAGCTTGCTTTCTTCCTGCATACTTCTGCATACTGTACATATTTACTCTGTAGTTTAGTTTCCAGTGGTGGACCTAATAAGTGTTTCCAGCTAGTAATGGAGTATCCTTAAGCATTCTTCAGTAGTGAAGTATCCTTAAGTTTCTAGGTTGCCATGGAGAAATGCAGTTCTCTAGTATTTCTAATGCTGCTATTCTTTGGAAAGTGATAATTGCCAATGGTTCTTGGAGGAAAATTGCTTGATGAGCTCCAGTTTCATTTTCAGAATGAGAAATAGTCTGCACACCTAGCCTGATCAATCACACATTACCAATTAGCTTTAAAAAGTCTCTCTGCCATCACTCCAAGTAGCAAGGACTTTAAATGGCATTATCGTATTATTGGTATTTGCAATAAAGGCATAATTTGGATGCATAATGACTCACATTTATTTGAAGAATTATATTTAGTTCAAATGTGTATAAGAGATCTCTATGGTTTTTTTTATTTATTTATTAAGGCCTGGTTTAGTAATTTCACTTCTGACCTGACTATACTGTTCTGCAGCAATTCATTTAGCCTCATCAAGATGCAAAGACAGTTGCTTCTTTAATCATGATAAATGTAATTGTTTTACACCTGAATAGTTTTTGTTGCTCATGTTTCACAGGATAGTTGCTACCAACAGGCTTACTTCTTTCATCTTGTTTTGTGACAAAATTAATGTTACAGAGTGTAGAATGCATTTAAAACTCTATGTAAGAAGACATATGTTACCACTCTGGTAAATGGCATCAGGCTAGACTGAAGCACAAAACAAACTGGGCACTTCTGATAGCTTTATTGTCTAGGTTGATCCTTTACATGGACTGGCAAGCAAGAGTATCTACAGAATGAAGAAACAAATGTTGGGACTACATGATGCAGGCTCCACTACTTTAATAAATTGCAAATTATGACAAATATTTAAATAGATGGAATTAGCATTGTTTAGTCAAAATTGGCAAGCCACTTTGCCACTTATGCTATCTTATCTGTTCAATCAGATGACCAATTGCAACATGTTTCTAAATCCTTTCTGTCATTTTTTCCGCATTTCTTCTCCTCTTCCTCCTTGTCCTTTTTTTTTTTTTAGGATTTCAAGGATAACTACCGTGTACAGGGAACTGTCATTTTACATGACCTGTAAGACTTATAGACTTCAGCTAATGCAAAAATTGGCTATACTTGTATGTTATTAGATTTATATCCTCCCTGTATTCATGCCTATTCACTGCCATATGATACAACCACAACAATGGATTCTTTTCCCAATTGAACAATGTGGTGCTGGGATTAATCTCTAAGGTTCTAAACAGACTTGAGTCCGGGTGTTTGGAAACATGATCTTTCTCATATATTTCAATCTGATCACTAGGATCATCAATGGAGTAGTCCTGGTTGTTATCTATGGATATTCATTTGGGATTAAGTAATATCCCAAACAGACTATGTTCTGTGGACTACATTGGCCACCTCTTCATAAGTAAATGCAATAATTTCACATTCCATCCATGAGAATTTCTCTAAAATTTTGTTTCTTTCCACTGCTTTCATCTAATAGCAAATTTTGTGAGTTAAAAGGGGAAAGAAGAAAGTTTTTTAGAAATATCCCTTTGTACCCTAGCATGTCAATCCAAAATGACCTCCATCTAAAATCCTTTTCATGAAATACATCAATGCTAGAAGGGAAGAAAAATCAGCCATAACAACCAAAATTATTGACTTTGCTCTTTTTGGGATTACAGCCCTACATTATTTTTCTAGATTCACATTTTGCTTTCAAGTTATAGTTAATTAAATCTTTGCTGCCAAGTAAGTTTTTTTTTCTTTGAATACATATCATATCAAAAATGCAAACAGGAACATTTTTAAACAGATTGTATAACAGCAGCATAGACAGACCTATCTAAACAAATGGCTTGCAAATCTCATTTCATCTGATACAGAAATCACAGTAAAATCTGATGAAATGAAATATAACTAGTAATACTATTGACTGTGGATCTGAAAGCAATATAACCCAGGCAGTATAATGCAAATGTGTTATTTTCTTGATACTGGTCATCTTTGGGAATATTTTA
The DNA here is from genome assembly GCA_024449315.1 of Daboia siamensis. Lineage (NCBI taxonomy): Eukaryota > Metazoa > Chordata > Lepidosauria > Squamata > Viperidae > Daboia > Daboia siamensis. The sequence goes on along the minus strand of JAKJMR010000026.1, from coordinate 643,182 downwards.
TTTTTGGATATATTACAAAAATCCAAAAAGGAGAAGCAGGAATAGAGTACACGGCCATTCAATAAATTAAATACAAGTGAGTACCCTATGTAAAGTCACAGTGAAGTAATACTTGTTGACAACAAATACTTGTTGACCAAGTATTCAACATCTGCAAAGCTAATTCTCAAAAAGATAGCACCTTTTATTTAATTGCCAAGTTGGCTTTCTGTGTCAGTTTTTCTAGTTTCCTGATAAAAAAACAAACGTTCATGAAATCTAGATCGCCACTCCCTAGTCCCACAACATTACAATCTCTTACACACTGTGAGAAGTTTGCTGTTTGTCGTGTTTTACTCCATTTTTATTTATAAACATTTAAACACTTGTGATCCTAAAATCTTAATATTATCCTGAAACCATGATATAAATATTTGTAGCACTTTCTCCATCAGTGTTTTGGCACCACTATAGTACCCTGGGGTTTGCATACTGTAAACATGACTGATGTTCTCATTAAGAACATTTTTATATGGACAAGTAGTTAATGGTTCCTGTCCATGGGTCTAAATTTACCATCATTGATGCCATGGATTAAGACTGCATAAATTGAACCACATTGAACTTCAGTATCAGATTTAAATTCCTGGAAGACATTTCTGAGTCTCCCAGCACTGTATAATGTAGGATTCCAGTTGAAGTTTAAGATCCTAGATAATATACGGCCAAGTTATTTACAGTAGCACCTATCTCTTTTTTTCTTTTGCTTGCCCCAGCAGAAACAGAAGGGACAAAATGTTCCTGATTCCTTCCTTTAAAATACCATTCCACAATCTTTTGGAGCTGGCAGCCAAGTGTGTGTGTGTGTGTGTGTGTGTGTGTGTGTGTGTGTGTGTGAGGAACGGGATGGTTATGTGTGAGGGGCAGGCATGCGCACACAGCTTTATTCATTGACAGCACTAGTGGAGCTGTGAGCGCAGCACTTGCTACTCACATGAATGGGACTGCATGTGCACATGTGCTCACCCATCACTGACATGGTCTGGTTCTATATGGATCATGGCCTGGTCCAAGGTTTTGGGACCACTGCCTTAAACAATGTCATATTATTGAGTCCTTAGGTCCTGCAGTTTCTGCCCTATACAATAGTATCCCTGAAGGTCTAGGCCTCTAGGGAGATTCTCAGTCATCCAGATCATGATTGTCATGAGCTCCTGGCTGAGCTGATCTTGGGGTGGCAGTTGGATGCCATGGAGTCGGGAGAACGATGGGAGCAACTGAGATACCATGATGGATAACCATTTTGCTACTGCTCTGGTAATTGCCTATGTGCTCAGTCTTATCTTTACCATCTATTTGGCAGCCTCAATTGGCACAGATTTTTGGTTTGAGTACTGTAACCCATCACCTCCCGAAAATAGCAGTGAAAGTAAAGCCACTTGGGATGAACCTTTTGGTGAAAATGCAGATGAAAACTCTTACACTGAAGCACTCTTTCGATGGAATGGCACCATTGGGCTGTGGCGGAGATGTATCACGATGTCTGAAAACTCTCATTGGTATAATTCACCAGGTTTCAATCAATTCCTTCCAAACCTCAACACCACCAGCAGTAAAACAGGTGAGATGGTCACAAAGTGTGTCAGCTTTTCTCTTTCAGATCAATTCATGGAAAAATACAGATCCTGGGAATCATAACAGTGGCATTGATCTGAACCGAACCTATCTCTGGCACTTGCAGTTTCTCCTGCCTTTTGTCAGTTTAGGACTCATGTGTTTTGGAGCACTTAATGGAGTCTGTGCTTGTGCATTGCCACTGCCATTGCCACTGGAGTTCTCCACTTCCTAGCTGGTTTGTGCACACTGGGTTCAGTTGGCTGCTATGTAGCTAGAATTGAGCTGCTCCATAAGAAACTACCTCCTCCTCCAGTCCAAGGCCAATTTGGTTGGTCCTTCTGTCTGGCTTGTGTGTCAGCACCTCTGCAGTTCATGGCCGCTGCCCTTTTCATCTGGGCTGCACACACAAACAAGAAAGAATTCACACTTTTGAAAGCCTACCGAGTGGCATAATAAGATCCTCATTTTTCCTTAAGTCTCTAATTTTCATACTTTTTTAAATCTCCTTGCTGTTTTTATTAGTTATTTATCTGTTTCAGAGGATGCATGCTTCTAATTACATTTATTGAAATGGCTTGGAATTAAAGAGACTTAGACACCAGATTATGAGGAATTGCTTTTTCTTGCCAGAGATCTATAAGATTTCAACACATTTTTAAAATACATCTGACTTACTTATATTTTCACATCTAAACTTCATCTGCAAAGCCAACATAGGATCCTTAAGGGGATGAAAGGTCTTGACGAAATTAAAATGGATAGAATGTGTATCAGATAAGCCAGGACCACATTTTTCACAGTGGTAAATATGCAGCCTCCTTGAAGGTTGAGATATAGTTTTGTTCCCCTCTTCAGACTATGTCTTTTTCTGTCTATTTGGTCCAGATTGTTATAACATGGTTGACAATTGTGGAATTTTTAAATCTTGTGAAATAATTATCAAGATTGTGTGTGCATTTCTCTCTCTCTTCTAATAGAAGCATCCATAACAAGTTTTACTTTTTAATTTGACAAATATATCTGTATATAAATCTGACTTTTTAAATATTTTATTTATGCAATACTACATTTTATAGAATTATTATTCATGTCACCTAAGCGAACAATTTTGTTTTAAGATTGTCACGAAGGTGCTTTTCCAAAAGGCAATTGGAGTTTTCTTTGTTTTGCCTTCAGGAAGTTTCACTTTTCATCCAAGAAGCTTCTTCAGTTCAGAAAAAAACAAAGAAAAGTCCAGTTGTCTTTTGAAAAAGCAGCTTTGGCAGTATCCTGAAGAGATCCAGACCGTCCTTTCATAAGGCACTGAAGACGAGACATTTGGGCTAGCTAGGAGGTTAAACAAAATCTGTTGGTTGATTGACTTTACTGCAGTTTCTATTGTAAATTGGGTTTGTTCTTTCTGATCTTGGATATTTGTTACTCAAATTGATGTTTTAATTGTTGGTTTTAGTCATTGCTAGAAAATGGGTGGTCATATAAGCTGTTTAAACAAAATGCTGCTTGTTTTCTTAAGACTACTTCTTTCTTTATATAAAAAAGATGTCAGAAATCTGAATTGAAATTCTCTTCTCCACACTCTGCCAAAACCCATTTAGGTTTCTTTTCATTATGGAAATTAAATTCCAGATGTCTCCCTATATTCTTATGTGCATAAGAACTTAGGAGTTCAGTTATCAGTGGAAGCACAAACATTCATTCCTATATAAAATATAATTTTGGCTCTAAGGTATATTTTAAAGTTGATGGATGATCACTTTCCTGCATTAGATTGCAATAATCTTCCTACTATCCCTGGTAATTCAGCATTCAGCATAGAAAGTCATTTTTTTATATAAATTAGAAATAGCTTCAGAATGAGATGATGGTGCCCTCTCCCTCCCTTTCCATTCTTTCTCTCACTCTTTCTCTCAGTAAAAAGCTTTCTCTGAAATCCTTATTATAAAAGAAAACGAAGCAAAAGCCAGTTCTGTCAACTTGATTGGGGTTAAGGCATTGCCTTGTTTCTCTAATTCAAAGCATTTTTACTCTCTTCTGACAAAATGTTTATGGAAATCATAACAATTCTGGCCTCTTCAAGGATGCTTCATTGCACAAGGTTCCTATAATTATTATATGCCTGTCCTTACAATAGAGCTTCTGGGTGAGAGATTACAGCCATACAATGACATTTAGCAGCATTTCACCCATGGATGATATAGCATTTGAACGATGCTTCCTAAATATTCTTCAGATGGCTATTCGTCTTGTCAGAATAGACAACAGAATGAACAATTTCTCATCATCCAGTAGATAAAAGTTTGCTATGAGCTACAAAGAAAGTCTGGGTTCATAGCCCAAACCTATTTATATTTATTTATTTATATTTCATATTTCTAGACCCATTCTGTGCAAGAGAAAGTAGACCCTTGTTTTAAAACCAAAAGTTCTATTGAATCATTGCTATGAATGAGATTCCTGGTGTTTATTTTGGAAAAGGCAGATAATAGAGAAGTTGCTTGGCCAAGAACTATAATAGAGAACTTTCTCAGAAAAAGCAAAAGGTTCAGTATTCAACTTTTGCTGTCTCCAATTAGATTTGATTCCTGTCTGAAATAACCTCAAGAAATGTGATACAATTTGTGTTACTGAAGCAAGAGACGGATGTGTCAGGAAAAAAAATAAAATTAAGTTGACTGCAGTGGAGGAATTGGGTACTTTAAAAACGTGTGGCAAAACAAGAAGTATATATGGTCAAACTACTGAATTGTATTCAGAAAGATGTTGAAAACATAGTTGTTCCATAAAGCATTAATTTGTGGATCAATCTAATGTATTGATTAATGAATGGTAGCTTGTTATGGGCATGTTTTTGTTTAGTCATTTTTAATTTGAAACACATTTTACTGTTCTTTTGCACTGAATAAATTGTCAGGAGTCCGTTCTACTTTGATAGATGTAAGTAAAATAAATAAGAAAAATGAAAGTATGTGAAAGTGTGAATGAGTGAATGATGGATGAATGAAGACTGTATACAAATACTAGTGATCAATATAAAAGAAGTATTTTTTTTATTCCCATTTATATCCCGCCCTTCTCCGAAGACTCAGGGCAGCTTACAATCTAAGAAGCACAAATCAGTGTGCTTAGCAATAGCCTTCATTCTATGTATATGCCTGCTTATTAGGGCTTTCGCCCCCCCCCCCCCCCCCCAAGCAGCATTTTTACAAAGTCAGCTTATTGCCCCCAACAATCTGGGTCCTCATTTTACCTACCTCAGAAGGATGGAAGGCTGAGTGAGAACTATTGGGATTGATTGCAAAACAAATACACATATGAAGAATAAATAGATTAAAAAGGATAAGAATGAGAACGTTGCTGGTGCTGTTGATGAGAATCTCACAAGGAGAAAGAAAAGAAGCTTATAGAACAAAAGAAAACTATAAATCAGTTCATGGGTGCTACGGAAATTTGCAAAGACAGAAAGATACAGACAGCCACTATATAGATCTAACAAAATTAATTAGATTTCCTTTTCTTTTGTTTTCTTATCTTTTGCTTTTAATTAGTCTTTTTTTTTACTTCTTATTCTTTGTCTGCCTTTGCATAATAATGCTTAACCTGAAAGAGAATAGGATGAAACATATACATGTATTGATTAATGACATGCCATTAAGTCAGTGCCAACTCGTGACTATATAAGATACATTTTCTCCATAGGATCTGTCCCCAAACTGGTTCTTCAGTTGTTCCAAAGGTATCTCAACCACCACTGCAATTAATTCTTGTCATTTGTGCTTAGAATGACAGACTGAGTTGATCCATTTATTTGTTTTTCTTGGCTATCCATTCTATTCTCACAAGACACGTCAACGTTTGAAAGTGTCAATGCTCTTTTTATCCTGCTTTTTCAAAATCCAACCTTGACTTCCATATAATGTCCCAGAGAAAACCATTATCTGCACAACTCTGAATATAGACCCATTCCAGCACTAGAAAAATCTATTTCACTTCTAGCCTCTATTTTACTTTAGTTATTTTATTAGATTTGGAAGGCCAACCAATTCTTAAATGATTCTGGATAGCTGACATCATTAAAAAGATTGTGGGATAGGAACAATTAAAAAGAAAAGAACACAGGCTTGAGGATGTGTGATGGAGCCTGCTTTCTGGTTGTGTTGACTGATATTTTTGTAATTTCTTCTAGCCGCTGTGTGTTTTGTATTGGGAGGCGAGGCTATATGATTTTTACTGTTTTTTAATATTGCTAACTGTTCAGAGTATGCATTTGAGATGGATGGCCATATAAATCAAATAAATAAATAAATAAACAAATAAACAAACAAATAAATAAATAAGTGTGTGTGTTTGTGTGTGTGTGTGTGTGTGTGTTGCTTTCAGCCCAAGGAAAGAAAGAATGGTAAACCCCTTCTAAAAAAATATTCCCAAGAAAACTGCAAGGACTTATTCAGATAGTCTTCGAGAATCAGACAGGATTGAACGAAAGGGGAAAAATGTGTGGGGTTTTTTTTAACTATTTTTAGTATAGTTAGCTCCCTAGAGTATACTGTATATTTGGTATGGCCGGCCATGAAAATCTAATAAATAAGTCAGTAAGTACTTGCGTCAGTTAGTAAGTAAAGCATGCCTGGAAAAATTCACCCTCTGGCATTGCAAAAGAAAATTGCCAGAGGCTCAACAAACAACCAAACCACAGATCTGGAAGCAAAATTATGTTTACAAAAATGTACAGAACCTTTGTAGGGTGGGTGCCATGCAAATCTTGGAGAAGGGATGGGGGGGGTGTCACAGTGCTCTTCCAGAAGGCAAGTTCTATAACAAAAAACACACACTTCCAAAATCTCAATAGATGGTAGTTTTTAATTAGAGGGACATGGTGTACAGCTATTCTGACTGATCTTATTGGATGTGCAGAAATCATTGGAGACATAGTGTCCCTCAAATAACTGGACCTTATGCCATAAGGGGCTTTTTTATGTTACAGGTAGCACCTGGGATTTCATCTTGAAGTCAATCAGTAACCTATGCAGGTTTTTGTCTGAAATGTATGGGGTTTCCTGTCTAAGCAGCGAGTTGAAGACCTCCAAGGTCCCTTCCAACTCTATTATTTTGTTATTCTACAGTTTGCAGATGATACATACTGTATATATGGGCATATTGGATGTGTAAAGTACTGCTCACGCTATACAGTATATAAAATATTGCTTTCCTTTTTTCCCATAAGTATCCCTTGTCGGAAAAATCACTGGCTTCATAACACTTCATAACATTTATATTCATTTCATATATTCCAAATGGATTTCCCCAATCATAGCATTCAGTAAATTTTAAAAATAAAAATACTGACAATCCTTCTTGGCTTTCACCATTTTTTTAAAAAATGTATCTTATTATAGAACATTACACTTTAAAATTAAAATGTTCATTTTGTCCTCCCCTCCTTCAATCACAGTTAGTTAACAGAGGTTTTTTTTCATCAGGTCCCTAAACTTTCAGCTAAAAATTCCAACTTTTTCACTGAAAATTGCAATTAACCTAAAATAGACTTAAAATAAGCAATCTTAAGTGCCTGTTTAAAAATGCAAAACAGAACTGGTAAAGATAATTCCAGACCTTAATGATCCATTAATTTTAAGTTTAATCCTATATGTGCACAGTTTAATAAAATTTATAAATGCATATTAGAGAAGATATAAATAATCATGAGAAATAGTGGTTATTATAAATCGATTACTGAAGGCCACAAAGTTTAATTGTAAGTCTCTATTTAAAACTCTGTGTACACTGATCAAGGATGTGCAGTCAAATAGATGGATGCTGAGTCCAAATAATATTTTTTCCTTTCTTTTTAAATACTTAAAGTAGAAACTAAACATCACATCCCATTATTGTTAATGAGTCCTATCCAATTTTGTTTCATTTAAGGTGCCTTAATGCAGAGTAGACAGTATGAACCTCTTGTACTGACTTCCAAATTTATTTATGTATTTATTTCTAAATTCATACTCCACCATTCTAAATATTACAAAACCCAAGAAGGTTTTGACTGATTGTTTAGGGGTCATTAAATCATTGTCATTATGTTGTTATTAGCTGCGAAGTCATGTCCGACCCATCGCGACCCTATGGACAACGTTCCTCCAGGCCTTCCTGTTCTCTACCATCTTCTGGAGTCCATTTAAGTTCACACCTACTGCTTCAGTGACTCCATCCAGCCACCTCGTTCTCTGTCGTCCCCTTCTTCTATTGCCCTCAATCTTTCCCAGCATTAGGCTCTTCTCCAGTGAGTCCTTCCTTCTCATTAGGTGGCCAAAGTATTTGAGTTTTAGCTTCAGGATCTGGCCTTCTAAAGAGCAGTCAGGTTTGATCTCCTCTAGGACTGACCAGTTGGATCGCCTCGCAGTCCAAGGGACTCGCAGGAGTCTTCTCCAGCACCAGAGTTCATTGTCATTAAGCCTACTCTTAATTTTAACAAGCTTTGTCAAATTAGTAAAAAAAAAAAAAAAAACACCACCCAGTTTTACTTCTCATTGTAGTATGTATATGATTGTATTTCCAGTATCTATAGCAATCTACACACACACACACACACACACACACACACACACACACACACACACA
>JAKJMR010000026.1:592092-634958 GCA_024449315.1 Daboia siamensis | reverse complement strand
ACACACACACACACACACACACACACACACACACACACACACACACACAAACAAACAACACTGTCATTCTATAGCTTTGTGTTCATACCCAAATGTTTGCAGTTGGAACATTGCACTCAAATTCTTAAACCTCTACAAATGATTACACTTTCATAAATCATATACTATTTCCTCCTGCCCTTTTGTTTAATCTTCTGTCGTGGATAGGTTGTATCCTTCAGTTTTTGCATTCTAGTCATGAGTTTTGTTCTACTAGATTTTGTAACTGATTATGTGCCATAAAGTCACTGTGATGGTGATCTGTCCTTAACCTGTTCTTTCAAGTCTTCCAAAGGAGATTCATTGTCAGTGGAATTGAATTCATCCACTTTGCTGCTGGTTGTCTTCTCTTTCCTTCCATTTTTTAAGCATTAAACTCTTTTTGGAGAGCTAGGTCTTCTCTGGCGGGCTTGGGATGGGTTTTTCCTCTGTCCTAGTCCTATTAGACCTCTCAGCAGCTTTTGATACCATCGACCATGGTATCTTACTGCAACAGGTTCAGGGGACTGGGAGTGGGGGACACTGTTCTACAGTGGTTCTCCTCCTACCTCCTGGACCATTCGCAGTCAGTGTTGACGGGAGGGCAGAGATCCACCCTGAGGCCTCTCGTTTGTGGAGTTCCTCAGGGGTTGGTCCTCTCTCCCCTCCTGTTCAACATCTATATGAAGCTGCTGGGTGAGATCATTCATGGTTTTGGGGTGGGGTATCATCAGTATGCTGATGATACCCAGCTTTTTCTTTCCACTCCGAACCAACCCAGTGATGCCCTCGTCGTGATGTCCCATTGCCTGGAGGCGGTTCGGGTTTGGATGGGGAGAAACAGACTTCGACTCAATCCTGCCAAGACTGAGTGGCTGTGCATACCGGCATCTCAGGTGAACCATTTTTGTCCATCGTTAACGATGGGGGGGATGAGGTGTTACCCCCCCACTGATAGGGCTCGTAATTTGGTGCGCCAGTTGCGACCCTATTTGGACCGGGATGCCCTACACACAGTCACTCATGTGCTCGTGACCTCCCGGTTAGATTACTGCAATGCTTTCTACATGGGGTTGCCCTTGAGGACCACTCGGAGGCTTCAGCTGGTGCAGAATGCAACCGCACAAGTTGTGATGGGAGTCTCCTGATACTCCTGTGTAACGCCTCTTCTCCACGAGCTGCTTTGGCTTCCAGTTACCCTCCGGGTGAGATTCAAGGTGCTGGTGAAGACCTATAAAGCCCTAAATGGCATGGGTCCAGATTATCTCAGGGAGCACCTGCTGCCAGCATCAGCCTCCCATCGTACTGTGCGCTCCCACAGGGAGGGCCTCCTTAGGGTTCTGCCGGTTAGGGAATGCCGGTGGGTGATTCCAAGGGGGAGGGCACACCTGCCCTATGGAATGAACTGCCGGTGGAACTTCGGACTGCCCCGGACCTTCGCTCATTTCACCTGGACCTGAAAACTTGGTTATTTGATCTTTCTGGCCTGGACTGAGGGGGTTTTAATTTAATTTTAAATTTTAAATTTTAATTTGTTTTAATCGTGGGCTAGCCTTAATTTAATTCTATTTTAATTGCATTTATTTGTATTGTTTAATTCACCCTGTAAACTGCCCTGAGTCCTTTGGGAATAGGGTGGTATATAAAATCAATCAATCAATCAATAAAATATAATATGTCCAAAGTAGGTTAATTTGATCCTGGTCACTTGTGCTTCAGGTAAAATGCAAAATAACCCAAAATATTTTTTCCAAGGCCTTCATGACTCTTGGTTTTCTTGGCTATCCATGTTATTCCGAGAATAACATATTCTCCAACATCAAAGTTCAGAAGCATCAGTCCTTTTCTCATTCTGCTTCTCCAAAGTCCAAATTTCACATAGATGGCTTGCATTATTCTTCTTGCAGGTATAGAAGCATCATGGCATTAGAATATCTTTTTCAAGCCCTTTTTGGCTGCTCTAGCAAGTGCCAGTCTATGACAGATTTCTGGTTCCTTTACTATTGATAGTTAATCTCAAAAGGCCCAAACCTTCCATCATTTCAATATCTTCATTGCAACAAGGAGGTTTACAATCACAAAATTGTGCAAAACAAAACAAACAAAAGGTTAACATTTAAAAACACAATCAAAATTAAAATAAGTGATTAAGCTAAAGGATATTTTAGGCCTCTCGCTTTGAAAATACAATTGGCAATGCTGATTCAGAATTTATTTATTTATAGTTTAATGACTCAGAATTTTAGTTACTTACAGCATTTGTTATTCTCACCTTCTGCTTACAAAGTTCTCAGAACAGCTTCCATAAAATGAAAAAAAAAAAAAACAGGCCTTTGTCTAATAGCTTTCAATCTAAAATGTGTGACAAAGAAAGTAGAATGAACAGAGGAGTAAAAAAAATACACTCTGATTCTAAACACCAGAAAATTTTATCCTCTGTCCAAAATGATCCTTGGCTAGAGACCATCTAGGGCAGGGGTGTCAAACTCAATTTCATTGAGGACCACATCAGCATTGCGGTTGCCCTCAAGGGGCCGAGTGGGTATGGTCTGGGTGGGTGTGGCCTACTGGGTGGGCGTGGCTAGAGTGCATATGGCCTACTGAGTGGGCGTGGCCAGCTCTACATCGTTCGCATCAAGGGTGCCTATGGGGGCCTGGGCAGGAGGGGGACAGATCTGAGGGTCTCTGGCAGAAGGAGGGTCTCTGGGCCAGGGCCAAGGCAGTGGGGGCCATTCCCTCACTGTTTCCAGGATGGGAACCACTTCGCGGGCCGGATCTGGCCCCCAGGCCTGGTGTTTGACATGTCTGATCTAGGGCCACCATTTTGAGAATGTTTAACCCTAAATTCATACTTTCCTTTTCTGCTATTGGATTCTTCCAGTAAGGTACACTAAAAAGCAATTTAGGATTGGAAACCTAAACCACTTGGATAATGAGGTAATATTTTTAATCTTTGCTCTCAAATTAATTCCATAAAGAATCTAGATGTTATTACAAAGTCAGGGGAGTTATTTTAAAATAATTGGCATAATGTGATTATGAGCAATCAGGTTTGTAGAATGTATCAGTGGTTCATATGAATTTGTTTGTGTTATTTTATTGATTCGCTTGTTTGTTTTATGACTTGCCGCTCTGTCAGGAATTTACATTGCAGTGATTCCAGGATCCTCTTTCCAAGCTTAGAATAAAAGTTTGTTGTACCACATCAGTTTACCTGCTTTTTTTTTTTGCCATGAAGACAATTTCATGTATGCACATCCATTATTTACTTTTCCACCACTTGATTGTTCAGTGCTTGATTCAATGACACGACATTGCTCCTGGATTGGTAAGTAGCAGTATCATGATCTTGTCTGTCATCTTTGATGTACAGCATTCATATATGCTATTAGTACTTGACACAAGGTTAAACTAAAGATTTGAGAATGAGCAACTGTCATCTATATAGAGACACAATTATGAAATAAGCCTGATATAAAATTGCTCTATAACTGTATCACATTAAAAAAGACTATGCAATTAACCCTTCAGCTACTTAAGTTAACAGATATCTTCTCTGCTGTTCATGGTGGCAGAGAAGATTTCTTATTCCAGTCCAGCAACTTAGATTTGGCAGGGCCTCACCCATTAGCATTATCAACTCATTATTATTTCAGATTCTACCATTATATAAAGGTAAAACTTCCCCCACACATGCGTGCTAGTCGTTTCCAACTCTAGGGGCCGGTGTTCATCTCCGTTTCAAAGCCGAAGAACCAGCGCTTGTCCAAGGACGTCTCCGTGGCCATGTGGCCGGCATGACTGGATGCCAAAGATGCACGGAACGCTGTTACCTTCCCACAGTAGCGGTCCCTATTTTTCTACTTGCATTTTTACGTGCTTTCCAACTGCTAGGTTGGCAGAAGCTGGGATGAGTAACAGGCGCTCACTCTGTTATGAGGCACTCGGGATTCAACCCGCCAAATGGCTGACCTTCTGATCGACAAGCTCAGCGTCCTAACCCACTGAGCCACCGCGTCCCTTGTTCTACCATTATACCCAATGTTAAAATCCACAATTCAAATTAACTTACATAAAATACATGATAATTTTTCATTTTGTTTAGACTTCCTGTAGATATTTATTTTTATGTAGAGTCCTTGGGGCTCTCTGAACTTTGTTGTTTGGTTGCAAACATTTCATTACTTGAGTAGGTAACATCATCAGTATTAGTGAGTATGGGACTTGCTCTCTATTTATATAGAATAACTTGCCCTGCCAGTTTTGGGGAATTGTATGAATTTTATCCTTGATAATTCCTTGATTAGAGTATTGTTTTCTTTATGATTGTTTATCTGCCTGATTGTTTTTTCTCCTTAGTAGAATTTTGATTAGGGTATTATTTTCTGCTTGTTTGTTTATCTGGTGTTAATATCTGCTTATCTGGATGTTGGTTGTTGGAGATGATGTATTTTTGTCTTTTTGTTTCCTTCTTGGCTTTTTTATTGTCTCTTTTTGAATGATGTATAAATATTTATCTCTGTGTCTATTTATGTCTGATTTGTCTGAATGCCAGGCATCTAGAAATTCCCTCACAATTTTTGGAGTTAATTTTGTTTAGAATGTTCAGATTTTTCCAGCTGAAACTATAGTTGAGTCTGCCCATATGCTATAAGATTAAAGAACATTCATTGTGCCTTCTGATTACTAGATGGGGTTTATCAAAGTGCTGTGCTAGTCTTCTACCTGTCTGTCCTACATAGTAGCTGTTACAGTCTTTATCCTATAAGTTGTAGATGATTCCTGGTTTTTTTTTTACCTTCTGTGTTTACTGGGTCTTTTGGTTTACTTAAGATGTTTTGGAGGATTTTAGCTGGTTTGTGTACTATGGTAAGACAATGTGGTTCTAATAATCTGTTAGTTGTTTCTGAGATGTTTTTGATGTATGGCAGTGTTATCATTTTTAGAGTGTGTGTTGGTTGTGCTGTAGAGAGAACATTAATAAAGGAAATAACAAGCCCTCATCAATACTGGTAGGGCAAGCTACCATTATAAATATGGAATAAACACCAACTCACTAGCAGTGAAGATGTTATCTAGTTGAATAACAAACCCAACTGCAAGCAAACCACCAAGCGCAGAGAGCACCAAGGTCTCTGAACTACATATATTCTCTTCTATCTTTCAGAACATTATTGTTACAAAAAATAAAGCATATTTTCCAGATTTATTCAGAAACCTGAAAAATATACATACATGTTCTGCAGAACAGTAGAAAGGAATTGTGCTTGCATGTGGCACAAAACACTTCCTCTGAAAAGTATTCACAGCCCTATAAAATATATGTGTTAAGTGTTTGTCAAGCCTTTTGAATGCACCTTGCTAATTAACTCTTTCTTTCCTGCTTTGGCCTGACTCAAGGCTTATCCACAGGATATAGTCAACTTATGACAGCTCATTATTTGTGTAAATTGCATTCAAAAGCCTTGACAAATACTTAACATATATTTCCCTTGCCTTCTAGCTAATAAAAGAGAGAAAGAACCTGTGGCTCAGGAAGTTAAAACAACTGCCTATATAATATATATAATCAGCCCAGGTTCGAATCTCAGATAAAGGGTATGACTGACTGATAAGAACATAAGAAGTTCGAAATGATCATCTCAGCCTCCCAAATTCTTTATTAGCAATTTGAATAATTTATACATACCCACACACACACACACACATATATAAAGTATTTGTTAAGTATCCCCAAAAATTTATATCTTTGCTCGCACAAGCATGAAACCGAAGACACCAGCCTGAAGATGACAAGTGGGACCTCGTCGAAACGTCACCAAGACACTCTCAATCTTACATGGGAAAAGACCCGAATACGCCAAGACATATATACATACATACATACATACATACATAAAAAGGTAAAGGTTCCCCCGCACATGCGTGCTAGTCATTTCCGACTCTAGGGGCCAGTGCTCATCTCCGTTTCAAAGCCGAAGAGCCAGCGCTTGTCTGAGGACGTCTCCGTGGTCATGTGGCCGGCATGACTAGACGCCAAAGGCGCATGGAACGCTGTTACCTTCCCACCGTATTGGTCCCTATTTTTTACTTGCATTTTTACATGCTTTCGAACTGCTAGGTTGGCAGAAGCTGGCACGAGTAACAGGCACTCACTCTGCTACGTGGCACTCGGGATTCGACCCGCCAAACTGCCGACCTTCAGATTGACAGTCCTAACCCACTGAGCCACCGCGTCCCTACATACATACATACATACATATATAATCATTCATATCCATATTAACCTTTTAATATTTCTTTAAAAAACCATAAATAGTTTTCTTTAAATGTTCAGTATCAACTATAGCAAAAATAGAACAAAATCATTACAAAACAATATCAACACAGCATAAACAGAAGCAGCACATGGTAAAACAAATATGCATAGGAACCTGAAACAACCATCCAAATAACATGTAAAGCTCTTCTTAATAGCTTCAAGACTTAAACAGTAAAACCTAAATATTAAGTACATAAACTACATAACAGGTTTGAGTTCATAAAAAGGACCTTAGTACTAAAGAGTATTTTATTATGAATATTCCTGGGGAGAACTCTTTTCTAGATAGAGACAGCATTCTTGAGATAAATATCTCTTTTGAAAATTACTATCATCTGAGAAGGACATAAGTAGATTATCTTAAGCCAGCATTCCATAATGTTCCACAATCCCAAGGTCTGTAGAGGTTTAGATATCTAAACCAGCACGCTAAATTGCATCCTCCACCCCCTGGCCTTTGACTCAAACACTAGTGCAGATGGGAAAAGACTGGTATAATACAACCACAGAGCATAGCATCAGTTAGAGAACTCATGAAGCTCGGTTTTTTAATAGTTGAAGGAGCCCTTCTTGTAATACATCAAAGCAATGTAAACATTACTTTCAGAGCTGTAGCAGATTTTCAGAACTTAACTAAACTAAATGGTGAAATGTAGACAATGGAACATATGATCCTGTATCTAGAAGGACCATATTCAAATCCTCACTCTGTGATGTATTTCACTATGTGACTTTGGGCCTGTTACTTAGCCACACTCTTATGGAAGCTGGATTTTGTCAAAGGGAGAGAGAGAGAGAGAGAAAGAGAGAGAGAGAGAGAGAGAGAGAGAGAGAGAGAGAGAGATATTCATATACATTTAATAAAAAGATATTTGATCCTAAGAATGGCATTAATGTCTGACTATATATCTAGGGACACGGTGGCTCAGTGAGTTAGGATGCTGAGCTTGTCAATCAGAAGGTCGGCAGTTTGGCGGGTCAAATCCCAAGTGCCGCGTAACAGAGTGAGCGCCTGTTACTCGTCCCAGCTTCTGCCAACCTAGCAGTTGGAAAGCACGTAAAAATGCAAGTAGAAAAATAGGGACCACTACGGTGGGAAGATAACAGTGTTCCATGCGCCTTTGGCATCTAGTCATGCCGGCCACATGACCACGGAGTCGTCCTCGGACAAGCGCTGGCTCTTCAGCTTTGAAATGGAGATGAGCACTGGCCCCTAGAGTTGGAAACAACTAGCACGCATGTGCGGGGGAACCTTTACCTTTTTTACTATATAGCCATAAATATCTCCTTTTTCTACATTGAAGCTGACACTAATAAAACATTTCATTGCAGTTGCCCTGCTTGAAACACATGAGACTTGCTTCAAGAATATAAGTACTACATAGGTTATTAGCACCTTGTCATCATCCCCCACTTTTAGAAAGTGCTATTTGATCAAGTCTTAAAATAGAACTGAGGGGGGGATAAGTCTCCTTTTTCTTTTTTCTTTTTTGCTTCCTTTCCCAACTGGAAGCATAGTAAAGAAAAATGCACTAAGCCCAAGAAGAATCAGGGAAAACTATTGTTAACTGGTGGTGCAGTAGTTAGAATGCAGTTAGAGAGCTGTGGTGGTGCAGTGGTTAGAATGCAGTATTGCAGGCTAATTCTACTGACTGCCAGCAGTTCGATCCTGACCAGCTCAAGGTTGACTCAGCCTTCCAACTTTTCAAGGTAGGTAAAATGAGACCCAGATTGTTGGGGGCAATAGGCTGACTCTATAAACTGCTTAGAGAGAGCTGTAAAGCACTGTGAAGTGGTATATAAGTCTAAGTACTATTGCTAACTGGAAAAGCAGCGGTAATGGTTCAAGAATACACTCCACAAGTCCTTGTATATTAGAACTCTTTGCACTCCCATCTACCATATTTGCTTTCAGTATCAAACTTAACCTTCTGGTAATGGCATCTCTGATGTCTTCTCTTTGCTACAACTCTGTACTAAAATATTCTCAAATGACTGAATCAAAATGTTGTGGCCATAAGAAGGTGGGGCCTCCCTTTCTTTATACAGCTTTTGATATTAATCTTTGTTTGAAAAAAGTAAAAAAAGAAATGTGCTGGAGAAATTATTATTATTCAGAAGATGTTTCTAACTTACTGTCATTTTTTTTCCCTTTCAATATGTGTTAGAACAATTTATAGATAGGGTGTCCAAAGGGTTTCCTGTTCAGTTGTTAATGTACTCCAAATCAGGTTAAAAGTCTTTTCAAGTGAACTCTGCCTATGATTTTTCTCAAGGAAAATTAACCTTTTGAAAGGGAAAGTTCTCATCAGCTGATGAAGATAATCTGAAAATGGGATATCGTACACAAGCAGTCCAGACCTGCTATAAAATATTTAAAGAATGACAAAATTCAGATATAGCAATCAATCATTCTATTATTTATAGTAATTCAGGAGTAGTTCACACTACATTAATCAGGGATAATGTCTGCTTCATTAACAATGCTGCCAAAAAATGTCCAACCAGACCTTAAAAATAGCACTGAGTTGAAAGGAGTTGACAAAGGATTTATAACTAGGAAACCTGGCATCTTTGCAGTTCATCCAGGCACTTGTTCCCATTTCAATTCCCAATAATATTTCCAAAGGGTGAAACAATTGATAATTTATATCCCAATAGAGTTAGGCTGTCCAAGGAAATAACCAGAAAATTTTGCAGAATGACAATTTTCTAGGCATGAGTTCAACATTTAAAATAATATTTGTATGATATTTGTACAATATTTCTCTTTACAAATCAGTAGAAGTGTTTTGTACAAATAATATTCTTGGATACTATACAAACAATTCTCCCTGGGGGAAAAAATTAAGACCTACTGTCTGGCAAGAAACTTAATAAAAGGCTGTCATTGAGTGATGGAAAGTTGAGGGAGATGCTATCCAACACCCTGGAGAATATCTCAGTTCAGTGTAAACACTACTCTGGGTTCATGTATCATACTAAGCCAAAATATAATTTGCATAGTTCTAGCAAAAATGTTATATACAGTAGTCTCACTGTGATATTTCAGTCATGGTTCACAGCTTATGTAGGATATGATCTTAGTCATCATGCTGTAGCCAACAATACAACAAACTATTGTTTAATATAACGCAAAAAGTAATTGCCATCAGCTTTGATGCACTTACAAGACATTTACTTTCAGTTTTGATATCACAAGATAATGTATCAGGTTAACTCTTTTGGATCATTTAAAGCATCGTTGTTTAAAATAAATATAAAAAACACAAAGAAAAAAGTGTTTAATTTATCTAAGGCAAGAATCTTCTTAACAATTTTAATTTTTTTGTGAAACTATGTGCCATTCTAGCATTGTAATAATCTCTTTGGTAAGCTACATGGTTTTTCTTTTTAGATGTCACCCATACTTTTTGAACTTTTACAAAATAATGATTATCTATCTCAAAGTATTTGGATTTGATGAGAATATCTTATTTAAAAAAATTATGACTAAGAATTTTGTTGGATTTAAAAAAAATTCTTGGTCTAACTCACATTGTAAATGGTACTGATTTTGAAAACATCTAACAGAAGTATAATGCTATTTGATATGCAACAGATTCTTAGACTTTATTTTAAAACTAATTATTACATTTTTCAGTAGGAAGTATATTTATTAAATAGTTGTTCACAAGTAAAACTTCAGTAAAAAGTAGTGGATTCTTTCCACCTCTATTACTTGCAGTAGCAAATTAAAGATAAACAAAACCTTAAAGATATATCAGAAACACTTTCCTAATTTGTATATTAAGCAGAGGCCATTAGAATATAAGATCTACTTCAAAGATTATAGAATTAAATTAATAGGTTCAAATGGTAATTATATCAAGTCAAAACAAAAGATCAAAAATTTATATAATTATAGAAGGCCTCAATGGATCTTTAAATTTTAACTTTCAGTTTAAAAAAATTTCTGAATAAATTAATGGGGAGGGTAACTAATTATCATGTTTAAAGAAAATCTTTGTTCAGTTGGACACTGCTCAGATTAGTTAATCAGCCTGAATGAATCAAATTGTAGGAGAAGGAGTGACAGAATCTGGGATGGAGTCAAAAGAGGAATCAGCCTATAGGCTCTAAGGACTAAAGTACAACCCCTCTTGAATTCCACACTCTTATCCGTGCCAAAATAGTGCTAATTGTTAGTTGAATAGATTCCAATGCATAGGCATGAGTAGTAATCAACCAGTTTAATTGGAATGTTATGTGTGGCCCCGATCTTGTAGGGTTGTCTTATATATCCCTAAAAATGAAGTAAACATATTTCTATATTTCAAGAGGAGGAGGACAAACATGTAGGATTGTAGACCTTTCAATATTGCGTTTTCTTAATGTACTTCTTCTCTTACTTATTTTCTGACAATCTAAGGATAATAAATGTCTGTAACAGAAAATAAATGACAAAGGGGAGGGGAAGGTACTAAGACAGTAGAGCGTATTTTTTTAATAGCTTTGTGCAAAAGCCTGCTAATAAAGTAACAGCTCTAGAAACTTCAGTTATTTAATTCTGTTTTGTCTGTGTATCTATCTGCTCTCTGTCTGTCTGTGTTTATATGTCCTTGAGATGAGATCGGGTGGAGGAAAATGTAAGCTATATACTTTATATATGAATAATCAGTCTCTGGTGCACCAAGAGTATCTCATTATAAAAAAATACTCTTTTTGGAGGTCTTCCATGTTCATTTTTGCCCCACTGGGGACCCTAAAAAGGGTTAAAAGTCACCCTAGAGAGGCGATGAAGAAGGAGGGGACCCTCGTTGATGGCAGAGGGGCAGTGGCCCTTCCATTTGATCTGAGGAAGCCCTCCAAATTGGCAGGTGAAAGACTGACCACATTCATGTGGTAGTCAGAAGCTGCTGATAGCCCAAAAAATAAGTAAGTACTAACGAGCAACTTTTGAACAATGTGGATGGAACTGGGTGAGACTTTATCCTCTCTTTATGACTTTAAGACTTTTTCCTGGAAAAAACCACCCAAAGCAAACAATCCTCCCTGATGAGAGAGGGAATTTCTGCCCCATTCCCTCAGGAAAAGAAATGTGTGAACTAATTGTTTGGGGGAAAACAGAGAAAATTACAAGATTAATTTGGAATCAATACAGATATATAGTTTTGAAATTTGAAATGCTTTTGTGACTTTTTTTTAGAAAAGAGACTTGAAAAGCTTGCAATATAAATTTGGATTTTAAAAAACTGGAAGACGGCATCAATGACATCTAGTGGCAAACTACAGCACTATAATCTATTATGCTTAAAGAAAACTTGGCTTGAAGCCCAGATAAGACTTTTGTTGTCCTTGGAAACTTTCACTTTTGAAAACTGCAGCTGGGAAACTCTTGGGCTACTTATCTGTGTTACAGAGAGGATAAACTATTTTGAAACTGGCATGCCTGGATTACGAATACAAATACTAACTGACTTTTAGAACTGTGTCATGGAGTTATTTCTTTGTAGAAGAAACATGCATTACTGATTGAGATGATGGAATACTTTGGATTATAAACCTTTGATTGCTGAATAACCTTTAATTGCTTTTTGTCTGGACAGAAAGGACATGTTTTTCATTGGACAGAAAAACTTGAATTTTGCTTATATTTGTTTAGGGGAGACTTAAGGATGGACTGACAGGCTGGCTGGATAATTTGGAATTCAAATGACAATTGACTGAAACTTTTAAAATCCCTAAATAGATTGGACTATAAAGACCACATACAAAAACAAAATGGATGTTCCATACTTAGCCTTAAATGGTAAAAAACCCAAACCTAACACTTGTCCTCAAACTGCTCAGCTTGACATACTAACAAGAAAATGTTGAATCTCAGAAAGAAATTCTTGCTATGTTGAAATCAATACAAGAGACAATTGCCATAGCTCATGTTGATACTAAAAATAATGCAAAGGACATAAAAGAACAAATTTTTAATTTAAACCTACAAATTCAGAAAGACTACAAAGAAGGAACTAGTAACCCAGAAAATAGAAGGGAAATTAGAGGGAGCAGATCCGAAGATGGAGGACCTAAAAGAAAGAATCAACAGACAGACAAAGTAAGAATTAGAAGACATAGTGATAATACCAGAAGTGGAAAAGATATCTTACTTGTCAAGATCTCAGAACACATTTGAGGAAACGGAAGAAGAGCTGATCGAACAGAAGATAAAGATATTAGGAGAACTGTTGAAAATTGGAGAAGGAGGGAGGCTGTTTAATGACTATAAATGGGCTCAGCATTCTTCCAAAAGTACTTCAATCAAATTGACTTTCTTATTCCAAACAATATACACAAAAAATAGAGGAAGAACTACTTGATGATTCAAATGCATTGACTTGAAAAGTTAGTTGGCAAAGGAAGAAAGCTAGAGTAATACTGAAGAAAATAGAGATTTTGACCCATTAGATGGGATATGATATTATTAAATAGATGTTTGAACATGCCTAAGAGAATAGATAATTCTTAGAAATAAAAGTATTATAACGATAAAGATAGGATTTGCAACTAGAATACTATATTTTTGTATGAGAAGGGAAATATGAAAATGCTAAGAGGGTCTGAATAAGAGAAGCTTTTGGTTACCCAAATATAATTTATTATGAGAAAACTAGAAGTGATAGAGACACTTTGAACATTGATGGGAAATCAATTTTTTTAAAAAAAGCGGGAAAAACAAGATATTGATTGAACAAATGGATTTTAAGTGCAAATGCAATTGAGATATGTTTTGGTTAGAAAAGATATTTTAAACTGACACTATTGATATTATGTATAATATTAGAAAAATGTAGTAAAGATGTTGATATTCAGTTGAATGTGTATTAACAGCAATAAGGATTGTATTTGCCTAATGTGGAAAAATATATACCACCAGAAGAAGAGAGGAAGCACCGGATGGTGTAGTATTGGATCTAGATTGAGGAAGTTAAAATGTACCACTGGATTTACTAATGGACCCAGACAACACGTTGTTTGTTAAGTACTTATGATCGCAAAACTAGAAAAATTAATAAAATATTTATAAAAAATACTCTTTTGGCAATCTTCTTAGGTTTATATTCCAATGCCCTGGGTGTTTCTCACAGTTTCTACAGATCTATCAGAACTTGTTTTCCACATTTCTAAGTGCATCCAGAACTATGGAGAATCCTTTTCCTTGGGTTCAATTGACTTCAACAAATCATGTGAAGTGAGAAATGGTTCCTTCCAGCTTTCTAATCTCCCGGTTGAGAACTTCTGGGGATTGAAGCCCACACATCTTAATGTTGCTGAGGTTGAGAAACACTTGTTCTAGACGAAAACTGTTCTTTCTGAGGACCTGAGGGAATCATTCCATCATCCCATTGAAAAATGTGAACATCTGAAGCAGCTTTGTGGCACTGCAAAGACACTTCAAGTAAGCTCATGCTATGCTGTGATTTAATACACAATTTGGAAAATATTAGACATAAATAGATTTTTTTTTATTCTTCCTCATGAAAACTTCAAATTGTATCACAATTTGAATGATATTATAGACTTTCCTACCATATCTAAGAGTATAGCAGGTTAGGAATTCCTTCAAAATGCTATGCCAGCCTTTTCAAATTGACCTGGAAATAATCAGGCAACTGGTGCAGTTCTTTAATGAGCACTGTTGCATTATCCCTGGCAGCTATTTCTGTCAATCTCACAGAATCCACATTTTACATCAAATGACAATTCCCAGAACATTTTCAAGGCCACCACGTAATCAACATTCAACCCAAGTTTTTAATCTAATCAGAAACCAGTCTTGATCAAAAGCCATTTAAAGTCTAGGAAAACGAATAGGATCATACATTTTGACTCCCTTGTGTAAAAGCAGTTATAATATCAAAGTAGAGTAAAATAGATAAAAATAATCTGCACCCCAGACAGTATTTTTGTTTTGTTTTTTTTAAAAAAGGATCTTTCTGAATATTTTGAAGTCTCGACAGATTTGTAAGAATCATCTGATCTCTCAAATATGGTATAAAATGTTGTACTAACCAGCAATATTTAACTTTATTTGGAAAATCAGATATCTAGTGGATTTTGTTCGAACCAAATAGTTAGTAGTATGACAACATACAGAAGCTGAAACTTCTAAATACTTTCCGGAGACAAATCTACAAGGAAAATAGCATAGCGGTCAAGTTAAGAGACGGTATATAGACCAGTGTTTCTCAACCTTGGTAACTTGAAGATGAGTGGACTTCAACTCCCAGAATTCTATGCTGGCTAAGGCTGTGATGCACTGGTGTAGACAAATCTAATATCTTCAAGAATTAGCACAAAATTGCACAATTTGCCCAAAATTGCTGTGAAACACAGCTCATTTTTTTTGTTGCTGAAATCAGATTCTTTTAAGAAAATGTACAAATGACAGACCTTATACTTCATAGAGAGAGAAATAAGTCTGTTTTTCAGTTGCTGCACACCATCTGTCTTTTCTAGATAAACTTCAAACTGTTAGCTTTCATCCAACCCATTACCAGACGCTGATTTAGAACATGATGGAAATGAGGTAGAGTTCAGTGTCGTTTTAGCTGTACCATTGAAAGTAATGTGTTTTGGCATGATATCAAGATTTGCTCCCACTTACTTGGCAACAGAAGCATCAAAGGGTCATTCAGCACATTCTATGCTTTCTTAATATTTAAGTATTCTAGATAATAGCGCTTTCTGCAGCCAAGTATGTTAAATGGTAATGAAAAATATTGCTAATATGAACTCTGGCTGTGATCTTTTAAATCAAGTTCTTACGACAATTTTAACGCATGCCAAGCCCAAAATTCAATGTCTTAACAATATAATATGGTGCTACATAATTTTTCCAAGCTGATTCTCTCAGTCAAGAGCCCAGTAAAGTTACTTTGGATGCATTATAGCAGCAGTTTTCTGGCGATACTCGACAGATGAAGGAAGGCAATATTCAAGGGCCTGAACAGTAAGCAATGCAAAGTGATTAACTCTAGGCTAATAAGTATGAAAGGTGTTGGATAATGTGTTCTGTCTCTTTCAGTGACAGTGAGAAAGTCTTCTGGATTAAGAACTGAAGAGATTTAGCTTTCCATGTTCATTCAAGTTTATTCAAGTCATTCAAATGTAGCACTATGGGCTATGTTTGCTATGAGTTGCTTCTGCCATTTTTGCTAGGAATAGAAACAATAGAAATAAAAAGAAATGGGATATCAAAACTACCAAGCATGCTACCAGTGAAGATATGGGCACCTAAAATTGGTAGATAATATAACACAGGCCAAAAATAAAGAAAAGAATCTGATGGAATTACCAAATCTATTTAAGGTGAACCAAAATATCAGACTTAATGGGAATAGATGTGCACTTCTATCATAGACTGTTATTTTTCACAACTGGGTGGAGTAGATAGAAGCTGAAAACTGGATTGCTGAACGATGAAACATTCACAGTATACATCGACAAATTCTCCATATTTACACCCAGAGTTCTTTCCTAACTATACTTGTAGCTGCCCGAGATTGAATCAGGAAGGTTTTACACGCAATGAATGTGCAGTCATTTTCATCCAAGAAATGTGTTTACCATGGAATCAGAACTTCTATTTTAAAAATCATTTGCCGTAGCACCACTTACAAACTATCTCAGATCACACCAGCTGGCAGCACTCAGCCAACCTCAGCAAATCTTAAAAAGCAAAATAGAGGCAGTTGAACTCAGTGCTTGAATAGGTAACTGCTATGAAACCCAAGGGTGGTAAATAAACAAGGAAGTAAACAATATTCCAGGATATAGCAAACCATTTCTGTACTGCTGTCACAAAAAAAAAAGATCATATAATCCACAAGTCAAGCTTTATAAGCTTTTGTGGTAACGTAACTCTAGGAACTGCATTTTAAGCACTAGTAATCCTTGGCTGTAATGTGGTTATAAGGTTCAAAATATAAAAATATGAAAAACAGAACAATAAGTACCAAACTCTGAAATAAATTTTGCCTTTTGCATTTTAGAGGCTTCTGAATATATGAAGTTCATCCATTTTATTATTATTATTATTTTGGCAAAGTGGCGGGAAATCACACCATTAAGAATGGGCAGATGACTGCTAATTTTCAGAGTTTGAAAAAGTTTGGAGCCAACAAAAATGAAGCTGGAGAATACTTATAATTGATGGACTTTTGGGTACTGAATATAGGTAATCCTCGACTTACAACAGTTCATTTAGTGACTATTCAAATTTACAATACCACTGAAAAAGTGAGTTATAACCATTTTTCACACTTATCTCTGTTGTAGCATCCCCATGGTCACATGAGCAAAATTCAGACACTTGGCGACTGATTCATATGTATGACAGTTGCTGTGTCTTGGTGTCATATGATCTCCTTTTGTGACCTTCTGACAAGCAAAGTCAATGGAGAATCTAGAGTCAATTAACCATGTTACCAACTTAACGCCTGCAGTGATTCTCTTAATAACTGTGGCAAGAAAGCTCATAAAATGAAGCAAAACTCACTTAACAAATGTCTCAGCAACAGGAATTTTGGACTCAGTTGTGGTTGTAAGCCGAGGACTACTTATAATAAAATCAGAAATTGGTTCCTAGGGTCAGGCACCACACCACTTCCAAAATCAACATGTGATTTGTTTCTTGAGTTATCCTCAGCCACAGGAATACCAGGATTAAGTAAAAATTGCCACAGCCAGAGCCATTCATATTTCCTCCCACAAATAAAGGATTAATCTTCATAAATGAGGCTTCTACTGTATTCAAATTCTATTCATAGGGTACTGTACACTGTGTAAAATATAATTCTTTTAGCACAGCTTTTGACAAACCTTATAGTCTGTTATAAAGAGGCAAAAATATTCTTCTAGAATGAATATACACAATATGTATCATATATTTGTAAGATAATTAATCCAGATCTTTAATATACATATAAACCTATATATATGTACTGTATATATCTTTCCCCAAAAGTAAACCCTACTCCAAAAGTAAGCCCCAGCTGATTTTTTGAGGGGGGGTCCTAATAAAAGCCCTACCCCAAAAGTAAGCCCTAGTGTGGCGGTGGGACGAGTTGGCCCAGATCGTCCGTGTGACAGCTGGAGCACCAACACCCCACCAGCGGCCTGCCAGGTTCCTTTGCCAGTGGCTGCCGGTGAAACTGGCCACCATCAGCCCTGCCCTCTTCATCCTACCGTCTACTTGAATGAACCAAACCCTCGGCAAGCCCTGCCTCCTGGCCCTGCTGCTGCTGGGACATTTCTCAGCTGCGTCAGGTGCCCTTGCTGTTTCTGCCTCACGGGGCTCTTTGCCCTCCTTGCCATGGGGCAAGTCCACCCAGATCCGGAGTGCCGCCCAGCCACTGGCCTGCCAGGGTCCTTTGCCAGCAGCCACTGTTGGAATAGCACTGGCCACATCTCTGCCTTTGGGCTGCTTGAGTGCCAACCTGCATAACTACTCAGTGCTGCAGGTGCCAGGCTAAGGGCTGAACCTGGTGCTCTTCAGGCCCTGGTGGGCACTGCAGCTCACATACTGACTGGGTGCTTTTGGCCTCTACTGGCTTCTCCCACTGGATTGCCTTGCACCTGGCCGGCTGCTACCACCCATGAGGTGAGGGGGAGAGGCAGGTGTCAGGGGGGTGGAGTTGCTTCCCTCCACCTGTCAGACACCTGCCGAAGCCACACAGGGTAAGGTTGCCATGCCCGTCCTCGACCCAGATGCCCTTGCCTCCCCCAAGCATTTTTTTTACCATACTACCCTACCTTTAAGATACATTGTGTTTCTCCGTTTGCTTCTCAGCCTTCTCCACGTGTTTGTGGAACAAAAAGAAAATGTCAATCAGACTTTCTAACTTCTTGCGAGATCTCAAGAAGTTAAAAAGTCTGACTGAACCTTTTTTTTTGTCCCAGAAACATGTGGAGAAGGCTGAGAAGCAAATGAAGAAATGTAATGCAGCTGAAAGGCAGGTTAGTACGGTAAAAAACTGCTTGGGTGAGGCAAGGGCATCTTGGCAGGGGCAAGCATGGCAACCTTACCCTGTGCGGCTTCAGCAGGTGTCTGGCAGGTGGAGGGAAGCAACTCCATGCCCCTGCCACCTGCCTCGCCTCCTCACCTCATGATGATGGCGGCAGCAGCCGGTTGAGCAAAAGGTGATCCAGTGAGAGGAGCCGGTAGAAGCCAAAAGCACCCAGCTGGCATGAGAGCTGCAACGCCCACCAGGGCCCAAAGAGTGCCAGGTTCGCCCTTAGCCCAGCACCTGCAGCACTGAGTAGGCGTGCAAGGTGGTGCTCAAACAGCCCAAAGGCAGAGACGTGGCTGGTGTGGTTTTATTGGCAGCCATTGGCGAAGGGCCCTGGTAGGCCGGCATCAAGGCAGCAGTCCGGATCTGGGCTGATTCACCCCACGCCAAGCTTGGCTCCCTTTCTGCCATCACCCACCACAGCTGCACTGGTACTGTACCTGGTCCACCACCATGCTCTCGCCGCTGTGTTGCTTCTCCACTCCATGTACAGGCCCCCTTACTCCCGTGTGCTCACTGCCTACTGGTACCGGTACCGGCTAAAAGTAAGACCTCCCCAAAAGTAAAACCTAATGCTTATTTCATAGCCCAAAATAAAGTAAGAGAGGGTCTTACTTCGGGAAAACCTGGTAGTTATAATTTCATGAATTCTCCCATAAAATGCTGTTATCTTCATGGTATTATGTGTTTCCCATAATAGCTTTTATTAATTTGGGGGATGCATTTAGCTATTTTTTCAAAAAGTAATCCGTTCAGTCATACAAGGGAAATGAGCATATTTACCATACATATAGGTCACAAAAATAGTATTAACGAAAGCAGTGTTGAGGTGAGCATATCTGTCTGTGGCTCCTATTTACATATTCCAGGTCATATTTCCAGAATTATGGTTAGAAGAAAATGGCTTTCCTTTTTGGGAAAAACATTAAGAGAACAATCAGCATAACCTGGAAACAAGGATCAAAATATTTGTAGATCACACAACATGGCAGCTATGTCTTTATTTGATTCTCTTTATCTAGATCTTTCCTACTCTAAAGTGCTACTGAATGCTTTTACTACAAATTTAACTCTAGCCACAACTAGATGTGATGCTCACTGTAATTAATGGCTTGTGAACACATGGGGTATTGTATGTTAGAAGATTCCCACTGGTAGCCAATCAATAGCAATTGCTTTTTTCTTCAGAAGATTGGAAGATTTACATGTTATCTGTCAGAAGTGCTTGCATGTGGCTTATTTTAGGGTCCTCTTCTTAGTAGTGGGCAGAAGGCACTATAAGACAGCATGAAAACTTTAAAACAACTTCAGTAAGCACTGACAGCTGTTGATGAGCTGCATAAGGCCAGGGGAAGCATCAGCATGCAACTTAGATGCATGTGTAACGAATCATAAACCACTGTGCATAAGTCACTCCAATACAATCTCCTGTTCTGTTTAATCCATATATTTACATTTCCCACGGCTTTACCTCTCTGCTAAATGATTGCATTTTCTCAACTTCTTCAACATTCTTTGCTGAGCACAACATATATTAATTACTTTCATTTTTTCCCTGAACTAAATACCATGTATTTGAATTTGCATGCATATTCAACACTCTCTTTTCTTCAGTGTAAATATTATGCAAAACACAGAAGCAAGTAAAAGATAGTAAAACAAAGACATTAAAGCTTGAAATAACAAACAGTAAAATTGATACATACAATCTGGTGCTTCTTCCAAAGTTGATACAACCAAACCTGGATTATAGAATAGCCTTTGCTTCAGGCAAGCTACAAGTGCAATATCACTACAAGCAAAGCTTCAAAGAAGTTGCCCGCTTCTAAGCAGTCGAGTGGAGAGAGTATGCTATTTTGCATGAACCAACAAATCTTCATGTATGGCCATTGCTCAAATAAAAACTTTGAGGCTAGTTGGCTGGTCAAGATGCATTGCCCTGCCCCATTCCCATAGCTTCACCTTTATGAAAAACATCTTGCAAATAGGAAAATTGCCTTTGCTTCCGAAATGCCATATGTACTTCAAGTTCTTCAATGCAGTGAATGGACAGAATGAATTTAGTCCTCCCTGGGCACTAGCTAAAGGACTTAAAACTATGACATAGGACAGGGGTAGACAACCTTGGCTCTTTTATGACTCATGGACTTCAACTCCCAGAATTCCTGAGCCAGCATGGAGTTGAAGTCCATGAGTCATAAAAGAGCCAAGGTTGCCTACCCCTGACATAGGATATCTTGTTCTGCAATCAGAAGCCAACTAATGGGCAGGGAAGAAAACTAATCTAAATTGATTTGATAAATCCATACTTCATAGGATGGAGAGGAACAAAAGTGCAAAGAAAGCCAAATTCTAATTCCATATCTCTTTCATTAGATTTCAATTCAGTAAATAAATTTTGTCTTCTCCTAAAAGCATCTCCCAACAGTTATTGGTATGCAGGAAATGTATTTATGCAGTACTGCTAATCCTATTTGGGAGCCCAGCTTAATATATGGATTTACATTTAGTGCCTTCTTATATAGCAGTGTTTAAATTCATCAGATTATGAAACTAGACTTAATCAACATCTCGTTTGTCATAATATAGTGCTCTGTACTTTAATAGATGTAGTTTCTATTTATTAAACTTAATGTTTCCCTACACTCATGTAATTCTATTCTACCTTTTAAATTCTTTTAGACTCTTGTTTTTTATATATACTTTGTTTTTATGTCTTCTAGCTTTTCATAACTTTCACATATCTTCTACAGTATGTTTTTTTAATTGACTGTGCCTTGTCCTCCTTATACTGGTCTATGACCATATTAAAGGTAGAATAGAACAGTATCATAGGGCTGGAAGCCACTGGGAGGTCTTTTAGTCCAATCCTCTGCCCAAGGCAGGAGATCTTGTACCCTCCTGGAAAAAAAGGTTGTTCAATCTTTGATAAAAGGTTGTTGTCAACTTTAGAATGAGCATGGCTGCAGCCATTTTTTCTTTCTCACTTTTAGTTGACACATAGCATGGAGGGAGGGGGAGGGGTTGGCAGGTGTTGCTCTAGACAAAATAGACTTCCTCTCTTGGACTTTCTCTCATGGGAACCAAGGTCACTGGCTGCTCCCGAGACTGCGGGCTGGGCGTTTCATGAAAAGCCCGCCAACAAGCTATGTGGGGAAACGTAGTTGCTTGCATAGCCTTAGGGGTGTGATTTCTTACTTTGTATTGGGGAATTGTTATGCATCTCTTCAGACTTGGTTTCACTTTTGAAGTGCCAATACTATGTATCAATAAACATGTTCTTTGAGGAATTGCAAGCCTTGGAGTTGTGCTTCATTTGTCTCTGTCTGCCAGAACCATGACATTAGACTAAGTCTGATAAAACATTGTTTCTCAGGATGCTGGGCCCCGGCCACCTGCCCACTCACTTTTGGAAGAGCGGTAAACACCCAGTGAAAACTCGAGATGGAGAACATTGAAACCATTGCTAGCAGCAATGGGACTCAGGCTGTTGGAGCGCAGGCTAGAGCTCTAGCCACCGAGGAGGCGTCAGTGGAAGGAACTCTGCCAAAAACCAGGTTGATCCAACCTGGGAACCTGGTACTGCAGGAAGGAACTACAGCCTTAGTGGACCTCTTCCAAGCCAAGGATATCCCTCAGTGCAGAAGTACTCCTGTAACTGCTGAAGAGGAGCTTTTATTGCTGCCATCCCAGGGTTGTTTGTCTGCAGATGGAAAGAAAGGAAAGGGCTTTTTGGGATGGGACAACTCTGGAGAATGGAGATTTCAATAAGTAGTCCAGAGCCCCTTGCTCGAACAGCTGTAGGAGAAGTTCGGCTCGTTGGAGGTAAGATACAATTCCTGTTGCCCAGGAAGTGGGTGCCATGGGGAGAAGGGCCAAAAACTATTCATCTCTCCCTCCCCCTCACCAGAGTTCCAACCCAGCCACCAAAGCCTGTGCTGCTTCACCTATTCCCCCCTCCTAACTGTGAGCCCTGTATCCCAGCTAAGCCCTCTACCATGGCCTCGGGATGCCAGTCCTGGAGCCCAGCCAAGAGAAGTCCGGAGAATGATTCGGCCATGTCACCAGGACCAGCAAGTCACCTAGGATCAGCAGCAGGCAGTGGTGGCCCCGTCAAAGTTCAAGCTGCCTTCCATTAAGCCCACTTTTGAAGTATTAATAAACATGTTCCTTGAGGAATTTGCCAGCCTCAGAGTTCTGCTTTATTTGTCTCTATCTGTTGGAACCATGACAGTTGTTCAATCTTTCCAGTAGTAATATACAGCTGCGAAAGCTGGACAGTGAAAAAAGAGAAATAGAGGCTGGAAACCTTTGAAATATGGATTTAGAATTACTTATTGTGGACTACAAAAAGAACATCTCAATCAGTCCTGGATTACTGGATAATTTTTCTCCTGAGATAATTATAACAAAGGATAATTTAGGTGATTATTAGGAAGAAAATGCTGGCATATTTAGAGATGTGATGCAGGAAGAAGATAAACTAGACAAGATGATTACACTTAGCAACTTTGAGTGAAATAGAAAGATTGAGGGAAACAGAAGAACGTTAGATTTGGAAAGGACAAGATTTTTTTTAAAAAAATGCCCTGCACATTTCTTCCCTGAGTAGTGATTTACTTTGTTATAAAATCTGATGAAAAGCAAAAATATTGCAAGTACTTTTGAAAGCTAAATATTAAAGATAAATAATTCAAACCTCTTCCCGGCATCAATTTATAGAAAATTGAGCTTTTTCTTTTCCATAGGATGTTCCAACCATCTAACAAGTGCCATATCCCAAGTGTGTGTGTGTGTGTGTGTGTGTGTGTGTGTGTGTGGGTATGTTTAGACATAATGTAAGGGTAATGCTGCCAGGATCCTGAACAACATCCAGGAATCAGTAAGAAATCTGGATGAACCATCTTCTTCTACCCCAAGATCAACACAAGGAAAGAAGGTTTCTGAATTGAGTATCCAACAACAAAATGGACTAGACAGTTCTGAGGACCTTTGCTTCTCAGACATATACAATGCAAGCTTCTAATTCCTTGAGTTCTGCGTATAAGCATTAATTTTTGAAAGTGCTATCATATGCAACTCAAAGTTTTTTTTTAAAAAAAAAGAGACTGAGCAGTTAGACTGCAGAAGTTCTTTCCCTCTTCGAGTCACAGCAGAATAAATTATGCAAATAAATAATGAAAGTGTGCATAATTTATATCAGTTAAGTGATATATAATACAATAATGCTTAGGTAATTTTGTCTCAGAATCTTCATAATTGGAAGAGAATATACACTGCTCTGGTTTTTGAAACTGCAGCAAAAGCTCATTCTGCAATGTGCATTTGTTTGCAAAGTAATTGGTGTGTCTTCAGTGAGTCATACAAGCACACTTGAATTTCAACTCTCCTGGTTTGCATT
This sequence comes from Daboia siamensis, assembly GCA_024449315.1. Taxonomy (NCBI): domain Eukaryota; kingdom Metazoa; phylum Chordata; class Lepidosauria; order Squamata; family Viperidae; genus Daboia; species Daboia siamensis. The sequence continues at coordinate 611,170 of JAKJMR010000026.1, read as the reverse complement.
TTACCACTAATAAAGAACGCACATTTGACAATCAAACTTTAGCAAAACCTGTTGGAAGCTATTCGCTGTGAGGAGATCAAATCCCTTGAAAGAGCTGTTTGTTAGCTGTCAATTTCTCATGTTTATTTAGTCTTGCACATCTCTTTTAGGATAATCTCCTTTAATATGAAAGAGTGGGTGAAGAGGTTATCAAACAGAAAGCAAACCCAGGCATCACAGGGAACGTTTATGATACAACATCTAGAAACCTGCTTCAGGTTTAGTAAAAATGATTCCAAACATCAGCAAGAAGGATTAAGGTCTCTTCATTAAAGAAGAGAAATCTGACTTGGAATCGTTTATCAGGATTTTCTTGGACACCTTATCAAGTGATATTTGTAGGATGAAATAAATCACTCAATTTGTTCAAGAGCTATTGTACATTGCTATAGCACATATTTTATGAGCGCATGACAAAAAAAAGGAAGAAGAGAGAATAAATGATAGGAAGTTGAACCTACCCATTCATTCCTTCAAAAGCCTCCAAACAGTGAATACGCACCTAGGATATTTTTTTATTTATTTATGAGCTGTAGAATAACATAAAGTCTATAAAAAAAATGGAACCACTTTTTAAAAATATTTATTCTGATTACTTTTAGGGGGAAAATGCAAGGAAACATTTAGCAATAATATAAATGGTAAAAATGAAAATGCTTCTCTGTCCAGTCATGCCTCATCTGGTGCAGAGATGGTGCTCATCTCTGCTTCTTGGCTGAGGGAGACATTTTCCATGATCATGTGACCAGCATGATTATATGCCAAAGAGTGCACAGAAAGCTATTATCTTCCCATTTATCTACTTACATTTTCATGCTTTCAAAAGCTAGGTGGGCAAGAGCTGAGGCAGGGACAGGAGCAAATCCCTTAGCACGGCGCTCAGATCTCCTTTCCAGTTAACAAGCTCAGATCTTTAACCGCTGAGCCATTGCACTCCTGATATAAATGGTACTTATATGAAATTAAGAGGAAATTGAGCAGTAAATTATCATCTTTCCTGTAATCAGAAGAAAAGAGTAGGAATAATACTGGTATTGTTGGGAAGCAAAAATGGACCTGTGTGTTGAAACCAGTGCTTTTCCCCTTGTTCATGAACAATCTTGACTTAGAGGTAAGCAGTGAACTGACCACATTTACAGTTAATGCTAACCAGTCAGAATTGTAAAGAGCCAGGATGACTGTGAAGAGCTCTAAGAGGATCTCTTTACACGCAGTGAATGTTCAACCACATGGCAAAAGCAGTTCAGTTTAAATAAATGTGAAGTGATGCACAAAACCCAAACTTCACATATATCCTGAAGGGATTTAAGCTACTTAGCCAAGAAAAAGATCTCGGGGAATATAGTGCATAGTTCGGTGAAGATATTCATTCAGTGCATGGCAGATGTGAAAAATACCATTTCCTTGCTAGGGATCATTACAAAGGGGATTGAAAATAAAATTTAAAAAATCCCATCACTATCACATCCTTGTATGAACCTATAGTGCAGTAATGGTGAACCTTTTAGAGACCGAGTGCCCAAACTGCAACCCAAAACCCACTTATGTATCGTCGGGTGCCGGATGGGTGTAGCCCATTGGGTGGGTGTGGCCCTTTGGGTGGGTGTGGCCCTTTGGGTGGGTGTGGCCCATTGGGTGGATGTGGCCAATTGGGTGGGCATGGCTGCCGTGGTAACGGCAGACTGGGTGGGACTAAAATGTTCAGTCAATTTAAACTTTGCAAGATTTTTTTTTCCCTGCGAGAAGTTGAAATTGATTGATTGAAACTTTTTTTTTTTGGCACACGGCGGTGGAAGCCTAAAGCAAAAAGGATTTATAAAACCCAGCTGAAGGCCTAGGACTGGGGCGACGCCATGCGTGCCTACAGAGAGGGCTCCGTGTGTCACCTGTGGAACGCGTGCCATAGGTTCACCACCACGGCTATAGTGTATCCTTATCTGGGAAATGTAATATAGTTATGGACACTGCATCCAATCAGCATCCAGTGAAAGACATTTAGAACAAACAAAAATGTTTCTGCTATGTAACCAATCTGTAGAAATCATTATCATAAGATATGTTGATGAAAATTAACTGGGAAGGCTTTAAAGGCATATTTGACAAATAAATGGAATGCATGTCTGTAAAAACTATTGTTATGGAACCTGTGTGTTCAACGTTGGCAACTTTAAAATGTGTGGACTTCAACTCCCAGAATTCCCAAGTCAGCATGCCTTAAAATTGTTAAGCTTGGATACCCATTGGTCTAGAACAGGGGTGTCAAACTGCCGGCCTACGGGCTGGATGCATCAAAGCGAAGCCATGCCCACCCCATTGCCGGCAATGGCAAAAAAGTCACAATGCATCATGACACATCACATGACGTTGCAAGTTTGACACCCCTGGTCTGGAAGATTTCATGTTACCTCCAGGTCTGGGGCAGCATACCTCAAATATCAATTGCAGCCAAATAATGCAATAAGGAATCTCTGTCTCTGTCTCCTGCTTGTGACCATTCTAGAGGCATTGAGTTTATATTGTGAGAACTAAAATGGCAAACTAAAATGGATCCTAGTCTGTTTTAGTGGGACTGTTCTTATGACCCTTTTCTCTGTCAGATGTTCTATAATTTCTCCCCACAAGGTTTTTGACATTGGGGGGAAAGCAAAGGAAATATTATTTGGGAAAGACTATAGGGAATCTTTCAGGCTCAGAAGTCAATATCACAAACTTGCTTGTTATATTATGTGTACTTTCACAGCAGGAATCTGATAAATTGTACAAAACATATTTCAAATTTCAGCAGTGCGGATGGCAATTAATAAATTTACGCAAGCTAAAATAATGTAAATATGGTGCATTTTTAAATAATGTATGTAAGCTTTAGAACGTTTTCCTTGTCTTTTGTTTTGTTGTTCCCAAAAGTGTTGAAAAATCTCCTTTCAAAAAAACGTCAACAAAGTTGATGCTATTAAAACATCTTATTTGTTTGGTGATAAGAGCAGCATTAACATAGTTATTGTTCTGTTCTGTTCTGCCTTCCAGACAGGGTGCTTTCTAAAGTGACTTGTTTTTCCTTGGGGTGGGATGAGCTGCAAGATCATCTATACAGCTGTGTATTCTATATATCTGATAGATAAAGGTGGTGCAGTGATTAGAATACAGTATTGCAGGCAAACTCTGCCCACTGCCTGGAGTTTGATCCTGATGGTCTTCAAGGTTGATTCAACCTTCCATCCTTCTGAGGTTGGTAAAATGAGGACCTAGAATTGTTGGGGGCAATATTCTGACATTGTAACTGCTTTGAGAGTGTTGTAAAGCACTATGGGGCAGTATATCTTAGCATACTATCTGTCTTCAATCCTTGTGATTATCCGGCTGAGGGGGTTCAATTCTATGCAGAACAGCAGTGGGGATAGTGCATCACCTTGTTATATGCCACACTTAATGGCTACTTGTGCAAGCATTCTTAAATTAACTTCCAGTGTTGTCAACTTAGCTCAGAGCCTTGGTGGAGCAGTGGGCTAATGCCTCCTTAAGTAACACCAGCTGCCTGCAATTAGTGCAGGTTCGCATCCCACCAGGCTCAAGGTTGACTCAGCCTTCCATTCTTCCAAGGTAGGTAAAACGAGGACCCAGATTGTTGGGGGCAATAAGCTGACTTTGTAATAATGCCGCTTGGGTGTGTGTGTGAAAGCCCTAATAAGCAGGCATATACATAGAATGAAGGCTACTGCTAAGCTTGTAAGCTGCCCTGAGTCTTCGGAGAAGGGCGGGATATAAATGGAATTTAAAAAAAAAAAAATTGTCCACGAACTATTTAAACAATATCTGAAGGAAGTGGATCAATTTGTTTTGATCTATCTCACTTTGATCAAACTCAGCTGCTAGATGCATGCAAGGTAACTTCTTTATAGCAGTGCCTGCATCAAGTGAAAACAGAGCTGGGGTGCAATAGAAAAGATTTATTTTTCCTGTCTCACTGGGAGTGAATGTTCAACAACTAAAATTATATATTTCATGCTTGCAATACAAACATCCATGTCAATAAACTTCCCAGCAGAATTTGGATTGCAACAGCCATTAATAAATCCAGACATTCAAAAGCTAGAATGAGACACTTTACAGAATATGCCTTGATGGGTAAAGTTCTTTTATTTTTATTTTGCAACCTCTCAGGCTGAATCACGTGCAAATCATATCCTTTGCAAAATGGCCGGTTGCTATTCTAGCCAGTGATTTATTTTATTTTATTTTATTTTAGCCCCCATTTTCTTCCTTCCTTCATTAGTCTCCCCCCAGCCACAGTGCTGTTGCCATGATCACTCCCGCTGGCATGTGTCCTATCCCACGTGGCCATCTTTTACAAAAATGCTCTGCTGTTTCCATGGATACCCGAATCTGGAAAATGTTTGGTTTCTTTTCAAAAAGAAAAGCACCTTCACCTTTGTCAGGAGACAATGTAATGTCATTGACTTGAAGCAATTATTTTAATAAAGAGAGGAGAAACATGTTTCCAAAGTTTAGAGGCACCTCTCACTCTCTTTTCAAAGAATGCGCTGAGTCTTTTCTTTTTCAGAAAAGCTGAAGTCACTCCTTACATATGTCTGACTGCAAGTTCCAGTTACTTATGACCACTAAACATTTATAGTTGAATGCAGTAAACCTAGCGTGAAAAAAAATCAGATATCAGACATTTACTAAGTAGAGCAGCAGGTTTTAGCTTGTAGAAGTTTTCAGGCTTCATTCTGTGGGGGTCTTTTTAGAAATAATCTTTAACTTAACAACCCTTCATTCAGTAACCATACAAAGTTGCAACCACTCCACAGGACTGCCATCTTCAGCAGAGTCCACTTCTCTGGCATCCTGCCATAAAACTAGAAAGGGGAAAGGAGGAAGTAAGAAGCAGGGGGGAAGGGGGAAAATGACAGGGTGGCAGGAACCAGAGGTGTCAATCCAGAATAAACCAGCTGATCAAGGATGGAGCTGTGAGAGCAGAATGTGAAACTACATCACAGAGGTGCCAAACTTGAAGACTGTTCCCAAACCATCTATCTCAAATGCAACTGGATACTGGATACTGCTGGACTGGTCAGGGAGTGAGGGCCAGGGAAGAGGGAAGAGGGAAAACCACGGGCTTTGTGTGGGAATATTCAGATCCAGTTTTGCTTATTCCTTTAACTGCTTGAACTTAGTAAAAAAAACAACCCTTTCAAGTTGAGGTTCTTTTTTTCCTAAGTGCCTGCTTGGGCCAGCCTGACACTTACAACTGTCACAGCATCCTTATGATCACGTGATCAAAATTCTCATGCTTAGTAACCAGCATGCATTTATGACCATTGCAGCATCCTGGGCTCACGTGATTATCATTTATTTATTTTTATTTATTTTTTATTTTAATTCCATTTATATCCCGCCCTTCTCCGAAGACTCAGGGCGGCTTACAAGCTTAGCAGTAGCCTTCATTCTATGTATAGGCCTGCTTATTAGGGCTTTCACACACACCCCCAAGCGGCATTATTACAAAGTCAGCTTATTGCCCCCAACAATCTGGGTCCTCATTTTACCTACCTCGGAAGGATGGAAGGCTGAGTCAACCTTGAGCCTGGTGGGATGCGAACCTGCACTAATTGCAGGCAGCTGGTGTTACTTAAGGAGGCATTAGCCCACTGCTCCACCAAGGCTCTTTGCAATCTTCCCAGCCAGCTTCCAGCAAGCAAAGGCAATGGGGGAAACTTAACGACTGCATGATTCACTTAACAACCATGGCAAAAAAGTCATAAAATTGGGTGTGATCTCACTTAACAATTGCCTTGCATAGCAATGGAAATTCTGCCCCCAATTTTGAGTCAAATATGCAATTTTTCACCACCTAAATACATCCTCTTTTCTGCAAGCAGAGTAAATATTTTGGTATATCTGTGTGACATGAAGCAAATTCTGTATAACTTGGGCTAATCCTGCATGAAATGCCAAACCATGTATGATCAGCGTTAGAATCATAGCATAGCTACAAGTTTTAGTCATGGTTTATTGCATGAAACACAATCAATTCACACATTACATTAATCAAAATATGATTTTATAACTCAAGGTGAGATTCATCCAGCATGCTATGCAAGCAACGTCACATTCTGACTTAATATGATAGGTAACAGATTTCTGCATTGCTTATATTCATAGAAAAAATAGTCTAATGAACAAAACAAGGATATATGTTCTAGTGTCTGGTACAAAAAAAAAAGAGAGATGTACATTCTAGTGACTAAGAAATTTTATGACTGAATACTTAAAGCCTCACTTGAATTTATGCACTAAGTAACTCCCTGAACTGGCAGAAATCGGCAACACAAATCTGGAGAGTTATTATGAAATTGGAACCTCCTCAAAAAGCAGGACAGATATTCACTCTGGAAATACTCTGCAAGTGCTGTCAGTTGCCCAGTGTGCTTTATATAAATTTAGAACAATCAAGCAGATGTGACCCAATCTAGGAAAAGTGCCAGCATGGCACATGCCTTGTTTACATCCAGTTTAGATTACCACAATATGCTGTATGTGACACTGTCCTAGAAGCTTCAGATTGTATTACATTATTTTTTCTGTATTGGCATATTACTTTGAATGCTACTTCAGCTGTTAATTGACATTATGGATCCAGCAACCTCAACATCAAAAACTGAATAGGAAAGGCCTAATCCTTCAAGATTATTAGCCACCTTGACAGAGCGAGAAATCAACGGGGCAGGCAGAGCCCCTAATTTAGGACACATTGGCAGCTTTGAAGTGCCAATAGCACTTGTAAGCTCCTCAAGAAGCAAAGATGCCAGGGCCCACAACTGAGAATTACCCATGTCTGCCCTATATTCATATCCAACCGTCAGCATCTGGTCCTTTGGTGGGAGAAACTTGTCAATTTCAGATTTGTTTCTGTGTCCTTGCTTGCTGAGTCTCAGCTCATCCTCATTGAATTGGCTGGCTCCCCTCCCTGGCAGTCAATTCTTGGATTATCATAGGCTATGTTTGTTTCTTTGAATTCATGCTTCATTTGATTCTGGATTATTGGTCAAGTTCTCACTCTTCTGTATCTTGCCCAGAGTGAGATACATGGATGCACTTGCATAACTGTCCCTCTGCCTGCCTTTGCATTGATATGCTGGCTATTGTCAATAAACTCTTTGTAAATCAAGGTGGCATGCACACATCTTCATTTTTGAACAAGAAAATTTATTTCTGAATTCAGTTTAAGGTACAAGTTTGGCTGGTTTTAACTTCTACATTAAAGACCACACTGAAGAGTGCTCGTAGGTATGAGGGCAATTCGGAAATAAACCTCCATTTGGTTATCAATGACACTTGGAGATGCAGAACCTTCATTATACACATTAGAAAACTACAACATTACATTACTTTTTAACATAATCGCCAATCAAATTGAGGCACTTGTCATAACGTCTTGCAAGATTTGAAATTCCTTAGGAGTAGTTACTTGGCGTGAAATCTGGGCTGGAGGCGGGGGGTGATAAAAAACATCCCAATGGAACTGCTTCAAAAGTTATTGGGTGCATATACCACCATATATGGGACGCAGTGGCTCAGAGGGTTAAGACACTGAGCTTGTCTATCAGAAGGTCGGCAGTTTGGCGGGTCAAATCCCAAGTGCCGCGTAGCAGAGTGAGCGCCTGTTACTCGTCCCAGCTTCTGCCAACCTAGCAGTTCGAAAGCATGTAAAAATGCAAGTAGAAAAATAGGGACTACTACGGTGGGAAGGTGACAGCGTTCTGTGCGCCTTTGGCATCTAGTCATGCCGGCCACATGACCACGGAGAAGTCCTTGGACAAGCGCTGGTTCTTCGGCTTTGAAACGGAGATGAGCACCAGCCCCTAGAGTTGGAAAAGACTAGCACACACATGGGGGGGGGACCTTTACCTTTACTTACCACCATATGGGTGAGAATTATCATGAACCAACACCACACCAGAAGTGGTGCCATAGAAAATCCTGGCAAGTGTGAAGATGCCAAAGAATACTGATAGTGAAGTTCATGGAGCATGGTTTGACCATCACTTCAGACATCTACTGTGAGACATTATGAAAACTCAGAAGAGCCATCCATCACAAGCGTTGGGGCATGCTGACTTTCGGTGTGGTGTCGGTTCATAATAATGATCATGCTCACACCACTAAATGCACCCAAGAACTTTTGAAGCAGTTTTGGTGGGATGTTTTTGATCAGCCAGATTGGCGCCGAACAAGTACCACTAAGGAATTTCAAACCTTGTAAGACGTTATGACAAGTGCCTCAGTTTGAATGGCGATTATGTCAAAAAGTAATATAATATTGTAGTTTTCTGATATGTATGATAAAAGTTCTGTATCTGCGAGTGTCTGTCATTGATAACCAAACATAGGTTTATTTCCGAATTGCCCTCATCCTGATTTCTTGGCCACCAATAAAGGCCATCAGGAAATAAGAGTTCTCTGATTTGCATAAACATCCATTACTTTTGCATATACCCAGGGCAGTTGCAAGGCACAAAGGTAATGACTCAGCCAGGGTCAAGCAGAAGCATATAATTTGGCTATGCATAATAAAAGGTAAGCAAAGTGACGATTATGAGTGTCAGTGCGCAATCTGAATTCATTTCCATTCCATGCTTGCCTGCTTACTAGCCCATCTGATTGTTTTAAAAATATGTAATAAAAAAATGGAAGGTTGTATTCTGCAAATCACAAAGGATCTATTTGATTGAAAAGAATGTCCTATGGAAACTAATAAGATTATAACCGCAGCCCAGGGCTTTACATGGAAATGTAGTCATCTATAGCAGTGGTAGCGAACTATGCCAGAGGAGGCACTCAGACCCCTCTCTGTGGGCATGTCTGCCATCACCCTGGCCCCACCTCCCTCCGTGGCCACCTCCTCACCCCCACTCACCCCAGAGGAGTCACCCCTGGGTGTGGCTCGCACAGAGCAGTGCAGCCAAGGACATGGCAGCCAGGCAGTGGGGACAAGACTCCACCCTTTTGCCCTGTCATACGCAGATGCTGCTGCAGGGCATGGGTGGAGGGTGTGGTTGCCATGGTGCTGCTGGCCCACCTGGGCGATCTGCAACGGGCTATGAAGACAGTTGGTGGCCCTGTGGGTGGGGTAAGGCGGGGGCAGTCAGGGGGGTGGGACAGGTGCGGGTTTGGGGCACTTGGTCTCTAAATGGTTCGTCATCACCGATCTGTAGAATAAGAAGAGAAGGAAGAGAAAGAGAGGAGGAGCAAAGTAGGAAGAAAGAAGGAATAAAGACTCTAGGAAGCAAGAACAGATGGGAGAGCAAGTTTACTGTCTTGCCTTCTGGTTTGTGGCAGATAAAGTCTGCTGTAGCAGCCATTTTGTGACAATGTACAAAATACTCCCCACTATTACATGGTATCCTCCCATCCTAAACAGTTGTCTACCCCAATCCATGAATTCCTCCATTTTAATTTACCAGCAGTCATTATGCTCAAAAAAGTCAGATATGCATCAGGTGGAAAGACTGCAGGACACCAGTAATTTAGCAATGAATTAAAAATTAACTGATTGTTTTCTTGGTTTGGAGATTTGGGTGTTCCCTCCTTTATATTGGAACAGATTTATAAATATTCCTCCTGTTTAATGCTGCTGATCCAAGTAACTCTCGGATTAGTTTAAATCGCATTTGGGGATCAATATTTTATGTATGCCACCATCCATCCTACTAATTTTCATATAATTAGATTATTATTTTTACCTATTTGACAAGTTTGCTTACTACCAATATTATTGTAAAACTAATAAGCATGGCACTGTTATTTGTGTGGTACTAAAAACTGGTAGTTATGCGTTGGGGACAGCTTAGAAAAGAATATGGGCTCATGAGATAATTAAGTATGCTGAATAAATGCTTGCCTTTGGAATGCTTATACAGCAAATATGACAAGAAGCAAAAAGGTGATCAAAGGGTATTTTTTTAAAAAAATACTCTTTTTAAAGACAGAGGTTTTCTCTATGAAATTATCGTATTTATCTAACACCATATTTAAACTTCCCCTTCAAACCAAATTCTGTCACATGAAGCATTTAAAGGTCATATACAGATAATCCTTGACTTGCAATTCATTTAGTGACCGTTCAAAGTTACGACAACAGTGAAAAAAGTAACTTATGACCTTTTTTTCACACAACCATTGAAGCATTTCTCCATGATCATGCGATCAAAATTCAGACACTTGGCAACTGATTCATATTTATGAAAATTGCAGTGTACTGGGGTCATGTGATCACATTTGGCATCCTTCTTACAAGCAAAGTCAATGAGGAAGACAGAGTCCCTTAACAACTGTGTCATTAATTTAACAACTACTGAGATTCACTTAACAATTGTGGAAAAAAATGTCGTAAAAAGGGGTAAAATTCACTTAACAACTGTCTCGCTTAGCAACATAATTTTTGGTTGTAAATCAAGGACTACCTGTATATTCACTGAACGTCAGCCATGTTGAAGTCTGAGCTACTTTTGTCTGGCCACAATACATAAAGAATAAAGAAAAAGTTAATCTTTTTTTTTTTTTTGCACTAGCGTAGGTCCCATTGAAACTCAAGCTCTTCCTAGCATAAGAAAAGAAAGCTCCACTGGTGTCAAAGGCTAACTACTTCTTCTGTGCACTCTGGTTCCAGTTTTCTCACACCTTAAGATTTCAATGACCCTGAAATTGTAGTTTTTTGAGAATAGTATAGCTTTTACATGATAATGCTTTCAGACAGTACGCTTCACTGCATTAAAACAGAGATGGAGCCGTTCTGTGGGGATCAGCCCAGCCAGCAAAAATTGAATTAGCTGAGGACTAATTGCACCTCAAGGAGAAACACAGTGGCTTTGTTCACAGAACACGCTTAACCAGATCAGGAAAGATCTAGTAGCTGTTTTCCTAAACGTTAAACTTAAGGGCGTTTGTTTTTGTTTTTGCTTTGTGAGTCCATTTGGATTAATTATGGATTGTGGTGCAATTGAAATTTTAAAAAATTGTGAGTTCAGTAACCAGGTTAAAGTACACCACATCAACACAGCCAAACTAACCGTCACTATTTTGCACAGCTTGGTTGTTCAAATCCAGCCCAGGTGATTATAGGTAGTTCTTGACTTACAGCAGTTTATCTAGTGACTGTTCAAAGTTACAACAGCACTGAAATAAGGGACTTGTGACCATTTTTCACACTTACAACCATTGCAGCATCCCCCATGGTCACATGATCAAAATTCTGACACTATTTATGACGGTTGCAATGTCCCTGACATCAAGTGATCACCTTTTGTGACTTTCTGACAAGCAGTGCTTTTTTTGTAAAAGAAAAAGGTGCCGGAACTCACACATGCCTTGCCTACCCTACAAGGTTCCATCCAAAAAAGGTGCTGGAACTCCATTCTGAACGTTCTATGAGAAAAAAAGCCCTTCTGACAAGCATAATCAATGGGGAAGCCAGATTCACTTAACGACCATGTTACTAACTTAACAACTGTAATGATTCACTGTGGCAAAACTCACTTAACAAATATTTAGCAACATACATTTTGCGTTCAGTTGTGGTCATAAGTCGAGGACTACCTGTAGTTTATGGTTCATTGTGTCATATAAGCCCATAGAATTTGGTTGAGTAAGCCATGGTTAAATGAGCATCTGTCTTATACAAAACCAGCATTTGTATAACATTCTGGCTTTTTTTAACATGCCAGAAAACTAATAAGGTCTTGCTTGCACCTTGCTAATCAACTTTAGCACAAATAATTGGCAATAATGATAATAACAGAAATTAAATCCTTAAAATATGGAGCTAAATTAGATGTTAGCATGTAAAAAGCTTACTCTATGCCTGGAAAACCTTTCTTCAAGAATTTACCATCCTAAAAACAATTTTATTTGCAGCGTTTCCTGCAACGTGAATCATAGCTGTCAAGAACTGCTAGACTCATATAATTATCTCAAAACAGAAAACTACTGAACTTCCAGGGATAGATCCAAAATGAAGTACTTCCAGACTCTTTCCCCTTTTATCTATCAGATCAGACACTTGGACCATCCTGGGCAGAAAGGGATGTCAAGATTCTTCTTCTTTCAGTGACATCTTCTCTGACTAATCCAGATTATGTTCTTATGATATGGATGCCTGCCTGATTCACAAAGAAAAAAATGAGGCTTGATGTGGGTTAGATATCTGCCCACAACTCCTTTGCCACCTGTCAGGATCCTTTCCAAACTTTTATAGAGGAACCTGGATCACTGCAAACCAAGGCTACTGCCTATAGCATCGTTTTAATTTATAAGAGCGTTTGTGGGCTCCATGCTGGCCTCAGAAGCATTATTATGGAAGTACAAAATAAATAGTGGATATAATCCAGTGCTTTCTTTAGAAGTGTTCCAATCTCCCCAGGGGAAAAAAAATAAATACATGGAAATTGGATGGCAGTGAGTAACCCCAGAGGGGGTAGAGGGAATGTTGGGAGCAATCTCACCAAGATATATCTTGCTAAGCAAAGTGGCTGTGGCCCTCACCCTGCCCAACAGCCATTTTATGAAATCGCCCATGAAATTCTCTCAAAATTCTTAATGTGGGCCATTATCCCCTAAATGGTTGCTTTCTGTTGTCCTCATTCCCACCATTTGAACACTAAAAAAATATTTTTGCCCTTTAGCAAAAGGACACAATCTGGTAACAATGACCCATCGATCAACTATGACAAAATTCAGAGATAGTTAAGAGACACTGAATATTTATTATATAGTACAACCCTGGTAAATTTCTGTGGCTAAGTGTTATGGGATGGTTAGCTTGTAATTTATTCTGCAGAGACACATAAAATCTGGGCTGAATAAAGCAGGGTTAATTATAGGAAGGTGTATTGCATGAAAGTTGTGCAAAGAGTTCCATTAGAATTCTTCCTTAAACTGAGGAATCCCAAAGGTGCTATTTTTCAAAAGGCAACTGGACTTTGTTTTTCTTGAAGGCATTTTGCTTCACATTCAAGAAGCTTCTTCAGTTCTGAATGAATGGTGAAGAACAATTTATATTGCTTGCAGTCATTTGGTCATTAGCACTCTCTCTGAGAATTGTTGAACCCACTTAGAGGTTTATCTGTGCCCTCAGGGTCCCCTGAATAGTGCAAATGGGTGCGGAACCTTTTTGGAACTGCTGAAAGGACTGTGTTGTAAACAGGGGATAGGTGGAGTTGTGTCCCACCCCCTTTGTTGAGGGAAGGCCGTTCAATTTTAACACAAAGGGTCTCTTTGATCCTTCTTTAAAAACCTGTGGTCCTTTCTGTCCAGAATGTGGACTTTGCTGTCTTCAAAAGAGTAGTCTTTGTCTTTCAAATGCAGATGGACTGCTGAATCTTTTCCTAATAGGACAAGAGCACCTTTGGGTCAATCATGACCTGGATGACTGAGAATCTCCACAGACCTTAAGCTGGGGGATATTTATCTAGGAAAAGATAGGGCTTGGGGATTTTAGTTTACGCATATTCAGTAGAAGAAGTTTTTAAAGATTGCTTATGTCAGATTACGCAAAAGCTTGTAGGAAGTGCTGAATGAAGTAATTTGTTTATTTGCTTGATTAATAGGTTTGTAAACCAACCAACTCCAGAAGGATTCTGGGTGGTATACACTTGTCTAAATAAATTACATAACAATCAACCACCCAGTGTTTCACAAATACTTTATCCCGAGGCCTGGGAAAACAGCTATTGACAACAAGATCCTCCTCCTCCTCCTCCTCCTCCTCCTCCTCCTCCTCCTCCTCCTCTGCCCAAGCTACAAATATTCTCATCAGCACTGATGATATTTTCTAGCTGGATAATGAAACATCTGCAAGAAAACAACCAAGTTCAGAGAGCTCCAAGGATCCCACAATCCTCCTCCTCCTCCTCCAGTCTCTGGGGGATTTTCTTTCCAGAAAGCAGACAGTGTCCATAAGAAATAGTTTTTAGGATGTCTTTCAATTCCCAGACTAGCCTACAGCAGTATTTCTCAACTTTGGCAATTTGAAGATGTGTGGACTTCAACTCCCAGAATTCCTCAGCCAGCCTTTTCTGATTGGGGAATTCTGGGAGTTGAAGTCCACAAATCTTCAAACTGCCAAGGTTGACAAACACTGGCCTACAGCTTTGATTAATTCTTGGTAGTCACCTGTCCAAGGATCTGATTCAAACAGGTTTCCTTTTTATAATATATACCTTTAAATTTATTTATAATAGCTCCTCTTATATAACTTTCCCCAAAATTAAAAAGTCCCAGATGTAATTTCCTTTTCTCATAGAAGTAACTCTTGCTACCTGATTGTTCTGGATGTCTTTTTATCCTTTTCATTATCTCCAAACTTCCAGTGTAAAATGTGCTGAAAAGAACTGTATGCAGTATTCTCAGTATGATGATACAATAGATTTTTATGTGAAGCTGTGACAGTGCAAGTTTGTATTTCACAAAACTTCCAAAAGATACTTTTTTCATAATAGTCTGGTTCAACATTTTCATTGAGTGTCCATGACTTTCACACCCTTCCTCTAGCTAGTCCTCTAACCTCAACATGTCCGTAAAGTTTTGATGGCTCTTATAAACTATTTTATTTCAGGTTTTTTTACTGCATCTGTTATTTTATTGCCCATCTCTAATTTAGAGAAATCCCTTTATTGTGGCTTTCATGTCCATTTTCATCTGACCCACCTAAAGTTACTCCGTCTGGATTCAGCCTATATTAACATTCATTCCACTAAACAATTCCTGCAGTGCTACACCATTTAACACTGCTTAATCAGGAATTAAATTACTGTGAAATCTTGAACAGTGATTCTCTTTGTACATACTGAAGAACATTTTGCATTAAAGCTAAGTAGAAACAGAATGAGAACAAATTATTTCAATCTGGTCATTCTTAGAATGTAATTTGGTTAAACCACGACTTTCAGATTTCCCTTTTGATCAGTAAAGAAATCTTTGCTGACCTAAAGTGATTTGAATTAAGCCATGAATTAGAAAGAGTGATCAAGAAAATCTATACCATTTACTTTACTGTTTTATATGGGCAGGTTTTTCTTCTCATTGCAATAGCTGCACTTTTAGATTGGTTTGGCTCTTTTTATTCCAGAGGTTGCTAAAGGTGATTTGGAAAAGTACCTGGAAAAGTATGACCAGGACAGATTGTCAAAAGCCAACAGTGTCTGCTATACAGTATCTCCATGTAGCTAGCAAGAGCTGAACCTGACTTGGGGACTTGACTTTTACTTTACAGTCTGTGTTACTGAAATGATAATATGCCAACATTAAAACAGTTTCATTGGGATAGAGAATCTGTAGAGCTTTGATTTTTTAAAAAAAATAAGTAATAAATAAATTATAGGTTAAGCAGGGGTGTCAAACTCAATTTCATGGAGGGCCGCATCAGCATTGCGGTTGCCCTCAGGGGGCCGGGTGGGTGTGGCCTGGGTGGGCGTGGCCTACTGGGTAGGCATGGCTAGAGTGTGAATGACCTACTGGGTGGGCGTGGCCAGCTCTACATCGTTGGCATCAAGGGTGCCTATGGGGGCCTGGGCAGGAGTGGGACAGATCTGAGGGTCTCTGGCAGGAGGGGGGTCTCTGGGCCAGGGCCAAGGCAGTGGGGGCTGTTCCCGCACTGTTTCCAGGATGGCTTCGCGGGCCGCATGAAACCACTTCGCGGGCCGGATCCGGCCCCCGGGCCTTGTGTTTGACATGTCTGGGTTAGAGGAAGGCACAGAATTATATTTCCGCATAACGTTTTTTTTTCTAAACAAGACTTGGGTGTTGATTCAGTCTTTTTCATTGGTACTTGGGCTCAAGCTTCCCTTTCTCACTTCCTAATTCAGGCACAAAATAAAGGTCTCTGAAGATCAAAAGCCAACATACCCCCATCAAAGAAGTTGGACTTAATAAATCCATCACCTTCTCTCTTTCTGAGCTTCAGATGTTTCTCTATTAGAATCTGTACTATCTGGGGTAATTTTTATCGCCCTTTTGAGTATTACATTATAGAGTGATGAATTATTTCTCTGGTACTATTAGAAACAAAAAGTACTTAATATTCTGCACTTCTGAAAGTTCTCTGTGGGTATTAAGCCTACCTCAGTAAAGACACATAATAGCAGGAAGAAAAATGAGGTTAATGTAACATCTTGAGAACATTACACTGAAGTATTCTACAGTTATGACTGAACATATATTCACTCTTATTACAGATAATTGTCACAGGAGACTTCACACACAATGCCAAGCCAGGATATTTAGCATAGTTTGTTGAATAATCCCCACTGATTTCTTACAGGGAACACCACACTGTAATAAATGGGTTCATGTAGCATACCAAGTAAATAAATGAATCTATGAATGCTATATGAATTAATTAAATAAATAAGGCATCCTCTTTCAAGAAACAGCTATTTTCTCTTTAACTAAAGAAAAGACTTGACAGATGACAAAGCTTAATAGCAGGGGAATTTTAAAAATAAACTGTGACTTCCCTGGTCTATTTTTTTTTTTTTTGCCTCTCTGCGGTCCTTTCAATCTTTTTCCAAGAACAGGTCAATTTTTCTGCATGGTCATTCATTTCTTTTCAACTCATTTTAAAAGACGTCAAAGCTTCAAAAGAATTTGCATATATCAGTTCATTAACTTCCACAGAACATGAAACAAAGCATAAAGATTAAGATGTATATAATACTGAGGAGAATATGCAGCACCGGTGATGGTGCTAAGAAAGACTAGAAATTGTGTATCTGACTTCCAGACCTATGCTTTTAACAAGATCCAACTATGGTATGTGTCATTTATATGGGGAAAAAATATTTCCCTCTGAAAAATATTAATTTTCCTTGACTATTGGTGCATTGTGATTTCTAAGAAGAAAATGTTTTGTGCTAGAACCAAAGGATTATGCAAGCAATCCAATATGCCCAGGGGATATTTAGGTCTGTGTTTCTTCAAAACTACTTCTGCATGCCATACAACAGGGCTTTTCAACCAGTGGTATGGGTACCACCTGTGGAACATTGGCACCTGGAAGATGGTATGCGACCACCTAGAAAAGTGGTAGCAGGGGAGGGAAATGAGCTGAACTGGTGGCAGCACCGCACAAGCCTGAGCAAGAGATGGCTGGAACTGCAGGGCTATCAGGGCTCAGCGGAAGTGCCAGGATCAGCGCCAGGCTCCAGCTGGAGCTCAGCGCTGATCCCAGTGCTTCTGGTGAGCCAGAAGAAGCACTGATCAGCTGGAACATTGCAGCATCTCCAGGGTCTTGTGATTTACATTCAGATGCTTGGCAACTGATTCATACTTATGACAGTCACAGTGTCCCAGGGTCATGTGAAGTGACCAAAACCTTCTGCAACCACCCAGCAGAGGGGGGGGGGAATAAAAAAGACCCCCACCCCACCTCCGCTGCCAATCCTCAACAGAAATGCTCACAACAATGAAAACCTTGGACAGGAGGAAGAGTGCTGCCGGGTGGGCAGGCAGGTGTGTTGCTCAGCTGTGGCTTGGGGGGGCACTTTTTTCAGTGCCATTGTAACTTTGAACAGTCACTAAGCGAATTGTTGTAAGTCGAGGACTAAATGTACTTCATCACTTTTTTCCTTTTTTTTTTTTTTGGTTATCAAGTTTTTGACAACTTGCTAGGTGACTGGTGTACTTGGATGTTACCATATCCTAAAAGTGGTACAATGGGTGAAAAGGTTGAAAAGCCCTGCCATACAATAAACCATCTTTGTAAAACAGAGAGTTGAAAAGATGGTACACTTGAACATTTCTCTATATGACACAACTGACTTGGGTTTTTAAAACTGTCTTGAGAAAATTTTAGTCTAGCTTTATGGCATATAGCTACTCATGCTATTGCACAGGTAACAAAGGAAGATAATAAATACAGCAGAAATAAATGGCTCAAAAATCATGAAACCTGTTGAAAAGATGTCAACTATTGCAAATAATGACATTTTTACTGAAAATGTATAGCTCTTTCTGAGAGCTCCATGTGGGAATAGAAAAACAGTAGGCAAAGAAGGAGTTAAACACTCTTCTTTCCAAGAATGTTAATCCCCTTCAGAAAATATTCTCCCTCCCCAGGATTTTAAAGGGCCAGGGCAAAGTTATAGGTACCACTGCAAATATTGGCTTTCACTGAATGATTGATTAAATTCCATCAATTTAATTCCTAGCAGCCACTTGTATAGATTAGCTCCAAATAGTATTTTCTAACACATTTCCTAATAAATTTTGACAAGGATTCATAGAACATAGAATAATTGGGTTGAATGTGTTCTAGTCCAAGCAGGAGACCCTATATCATTAGTTGGCCACTCTCTTCTTAAAAATCTCCAGTGATGGAGCATTCACAAGTTCCAGAGGTAAGCCATTCCACTGCTTAATTTTCTCAGTGTCAGGAAATTTCTTCTTAGTTCTAGGTTGGATCTCTCTTTAGTGATCTGCCACCTGTTACTTGTCTTGACTTCAGGTGTTTAGAGAATTGGTTGACTCCTCTACTCTATAACAACCCTTGAACTACTGAAAGACTACTGTCATATCACCCCAGTCTTTCTCTTTGTTATACCATCAATCATTTATCATATGGTTTAGCCTCCTTCTCTACTAAGGTTTCAATATCCTTGTTGTATTGTGGTGATCAGAACTGGATTCATCACATTCCAAGTTAGTCATTACTATTTTGGTTTCCTGGATCATGGAGTGCATTTCCTACGCGAAGGACTCTTGGCAAGGGATGAGCTTCACCTCATGAAAACAGGCAAAAATGTACTTGGAAAAAGACTGACCCAACTCATCAGGAGGGCTTTAAACTAACACTGAAGGGGAAGGGTGACCAATCTCTAGGATCTCTAGAACCCAAACCCCATCACAAATCCCAAGAAAACAAATCAAATAATGAGGTAGGCAGTGATGAGGGGGGAAAAAAGAAAAATTCAAACAACAATCAGGAAATAATAATAATAATAATAATAATAATAATAATAATAATAATAATAATAATAATAATAAT
>JAKJMR010000026.1:579832-592082 GCA_024449315.1 Daboia siamensis | reverse complement strand
ATAATAATAATAATAATAATAATAATAATAATAATAATAATAATAATGATGATGATGATAATGATAATAATTTTATTTGTATACTGCCCTTCTCCCGAAGGACTCAGGGCGGTGAACAGGGCAACATATAAAAATACAAAGATACAAAAGTTAAAAAAGAATTAAACAAAATGCCCAAGCTAAAACAATAAGTAAATATATTTAAAACAACAATAAAATCCCAACCCATCCCCCATCAGGCCAGGCCGGCTTGTTCGAACAAATAAGTCTTCAGATCGCGTCGGAAGGAGCGAAGGTCGGGCGCCATCCGGAGCTCAACCGGCAACCAATTCCATAAATCCGGGACGCCCACAGAGAAGGACCTCTCCCTGGGAGCCACTAGACGACATTCTCTGACCGGTGGCACCCTGAGGAGGCCCTCTCTGTGGGAACGCACAGGGCGGAGGGAAGTTGATACCGGCAGCAGGTGATCCCTAAGGTACTCCGGACCCATGCCATGTAGGGCCTTGAAAACCATTACCAGAACCTTGAATCTCAGTGCAGGAAACATACTCATGGACGGGCATAAAAGTCTTCAATGCTTATATGCAAATGCTCAAAACTTGGAGAACAAACAGGTGAACTAGAAGCAATAGTACATGAGGGAGGGTATGACATAGTTGGCATAACAGAAACCTGGTGGGACAAAACCCTTGAATGGAATGGACTGATGGATGGAAACAAATTGTTGAAAAGAAACTGGTCTACAAAAAGAGGAGGGGGAGTTGCACTATATGTAAGAGAACACTACATATCTACAAAAATGCACATGATCAAAGATAAAATCTCTCCAGAATGTATATGGATCAATATAAAAGAGAAAAAAAGGGGACATCATGATAGGTGTATATTACTGGCCACCCAAACAATCAGAAGAAATAGATGAACTCTTTGTCAACCAGTTAACAAACGTATGTAGGAAGCATACCACAATAGTAATAGGAAATTTCAACTATCCAGATATCAATTGGGAAACAAACTCTGCAGTGAGTGGGAGTTCAAACAGATTCCTAACCAACCTAGCCAACAACTTTATCACCCAAAAGGTGGAGGAGGGAACTAGACATAAAGCTATACTGGACTTAATCCTTACATATAGAGAAGAAGTGATAGAGGGAATTGAAATTGCCAGAGCCTTGGGTGAAAGTGACCACGTCATACAGGAATTTAATATAATGCAAACACAAGCAATAGAAAACAATCCAAACCAGTGTCTTAAAGAACTGACTTTAACAAACTCAGAGAGAACCTAGGAAAGATCCCATGGATGAAAATCCTAAAGGGGAAAACAATCCAGGAAGCATGGGAAATCCTGAAAAATGAGATCATAAAAGCCCATACAAGCACAATACCATCGAGAAAGAGAAACAAGAAATTCAAGAAGAAACCATCATGGCTGCACAAATGATCTCTCTGACAAACTGAAAGACAAAAAGGACAAATATAAAAAATGGAAAGAGAGGCACATCAGCGGAAAGCCTGAACATGCAAAGATGAAGTCAGAAAAGCAAAGGCTCAGAACAAACAAAGACTTGCAACAGAAATCAAGGATAATAATAATAAAAAAAGTTTCTTCCAACATATTAACAATAAGAAAAAAAGTCAAGGAAACTGTAGGCCCACTAAAGAGAGAAGATGGCAAGGAAATAACAAGCAACAGGGAGAAAGCAGAGTTGCTTAACTCATACTTTGCATCATTCTTCACACAAAATGAAACTATAGCCCAACATACCGCTGCAAAAAACATACTAGAAACAAAAATTAAAATAAGCAAGAAAATGGTAAGAGAACACCTATCTGACCTTGATGAATATAAATCGCCAGGGTCTGACAGATTACATCCCAGGGTTCTGAAAGAGCTAGCAGATGTTATCTCAGAACCATTGCACCACATCTTTCACAAATCCTGGAGCACCAAGGAAGTACTTGAGGATTGGAAAAGGGCTGATGTGGTTCCCATCTTCAAGAAAGGGGAAAAAATGGACCCAGGAAGTTACAGACCAATCAGTTTTTCTCTGATTGGTTCAAGTTGGTATTGGTGGGGACAGAAAGATCAGTTGTTAACTCCTTATTTGGGGGTGCTTTAGGGCTTGACACTCTCATTTCTAATACTACATGAAACCAATGGGTGAAGTCATATGCCAACATGCAGAAGATAGTTGTACATCTTGAATCCCAGCTGACCAAGCATACTAACAAGGTTATATTCCTGTGTCTTCCTGAACAGGGATGAACAGATAAGACAGACTGGCTGTGGGTTTAAGTTCTCCTGGTATCAAGGATTTCCCATCTTTGGATGGAGTTACACTTTCCTAGATCAAACTGATACACAATTTAGGAGTTTCATTGGATTTTTAGATCCTGCTTGAGGAGTAGATGGCACCAAGAGGGCCTTTTCCCAGATTTGTTTGTTGTGACAGTTGTGTTCTTATTTGGACTAGGATGTCTTTTTTCACTGTTACTTATACTTAATTGCCTTTGGTCAGTGAGCATAGTTTAAAAATATGAAAACCAAATAGCAAAAATAAGTGATAACATGTTATATAAAATTTATATTGTATTTAGTATAGTATTGTTATATTATCATATCATATCATTATTATAGTTTTTTGATTGCCTTATATTTGCAGGGAGGAGGTTTAAATGACTTAGAGAGACCACCTGCTGCCAATGTCAACCTCCTATTGCCCAGTTCGCTTCCACAGAATCGGCCTCCTCAGGGTTCCGTAGGCCAGGCAATGCCGGCTGGCGACCTCCAGGGGGACAGCCTTCTTTGTGGGCACGCTGACCCTCTGGAATGAACTGCCTCCGGAGCTGCGGACGGCCCCTGACCTTTGATCCTTCCGCCGTGACCTGAAGACATGGTTGTTCCAACAAGCGGGCCTGGACTGACCATGGTTTTTAATTTGGTTTTATTGTGTACAGTAAATTGTTCCGTATTTCTTATATTCATTGTTTAATTCTTTTTTTAATTTTTGTATTTTATGTCTCTTAATTTTTATTGTTGTGAGCCGCCCTGAGTCCTTAGGGAGAAGGGCGGCATATAAATTTTAATAAATCCTATAATCTTATAATCCTAGATGAGGGAATTGAAGGGGAACTCATCAAATTTGCAGATGACACCAAAGTAACAGGAGCAGCTAACACCCCAGAAGACAAACTTAGGTTCCAAAAAGATCTTGACATATTTGAACAATGGGCCCTATCCAACAAAATGAGTTTCAATGTGGAGAAAAGCAAAGTCTTACACTTAGGCAGGAAATATCAAAGATACAAGTACAGTATGGGTGAGACCTGGCTTAAAAACAGTAACTGTGAGAGGGACCTTGGAGTCCTAGTCGACGATCACTTGACTATGAGACAGCAGTGTGCAGCAGGAACCAAAAAAAGCTAATACAATCCTGGGTTGTAAGAGGAATAGACTCAAGATCATGCAAAGTATTAGTACCACTTTATAAAAACCCTAGTAAGACCACACCTGGAATACTGCAACCAATTTTGGCCACCATATCAGAAAAAAAGATGTTGAGAGTTTGGAAAATATTCAGAGAAGAGTAACTAAGATGATCAAAGGCCTGGAGACTAAAACATACAAAGAACAGCAGCAGAACTTGGGTTTGGCTAGTCCACGGGTCGGCAACCCACGGCTCCGGAGCTGCATGCGGCTCTTTAAGCCGTCTCCTGTGGTTCCCAGTCCTCCTCTGCTGGCAGAGGTGTGGGGATCTCCAAACCTCCACCATCCTGTTTGCACAGCTGCCGCATTCGTTCATGTTTGACGAACGCGGCAGATCTCCAAACGGGCGGCGGCAGTTTGGAGAGGAGGGTGCACACTCTCCAAACCACCACCGTCCCGTTTGCACAGCTGCTGTGTTCGTGTTTCTTTCAAACTCGGAGGAATGCAGCAACTCTGCAAATGGGGCGGCGGTGGTTTGGAGAGCTGCACAGCTCTCCAAACCTCTGCCTCCCTGTTTGGAGAGCTGCTGCGTTCATCAAACGCAGAGATTTGGAGGTCCTGGGGGGAGGGGCAGGGTGCTCGGGTGGCTCCGGCAGGGCCCAGGCTGAAGATGCCGCTGCAACCCAGCACCCGTCGCCAGGGAGACCCTTCACCGCTCTTCTGCAGGTCCCTCCCGGCTTGGAGCTGTGCTGCAGGAGATGCTCGTGAGGCTTCCTTCAGCCAGGGAAGGGCCCGTTGCCTCTGAGAGGGGCTGGGCGGGATCCTCTGAAAGGCCATTTCCTTCCTTGTCTTTGCACGGCCCTCTGAGATCGTCTAGGCCTGCGAGTCCGTTCCCCCCCCGTAAGCTGGCAGCACTGGGCAGCGACAGGTGCGTGCAGTGTGGGCGTCGGGGTGGTGTATGTTTTTGCTTGTTCTGCGCATGTACGTGCATGCATACATGTGCGCACACATTTTGCGGCTCCCACTTTTTTGTGTGTGTGACGGAACTGGTTTCAAGTGGCTCTTTTGCTGTTTCGGGTTGCTGACCCCTGGGCTAGTCTAAAGAAAAGAAGAAATAGGGGAGACATGATAGCAGTATTCCAGTATCTGAGAGGCTGCCACAAGGAAAAGGGGGTCACGTTGTTCACCAGAGCACCAAAGGGAAGGATGAGAAACAATGGTTAGAAACTAGTGAAGGAGAGAAGCAACCTGGAATTAAGGAGAAACTTCCTGAGAATGAGGACAGTCAACCAGTAGAACAGCTTACCCCCAGAAATTGTGGGCACTGCATCACTGGAAACTTTAAAGAAGAGACTAAACAATCATCTGTCTGAGATGGTATAGGTTCTCCTGCTTGAGCAGGGGGCTGGACTAGGTCCATTACAGCTCTATTCTATTCTATTTTGCAGATTGTAAGATATAAAGAGTATTAATCACCATTTCTACAATTGACCTAAAAGACAATCACAGCAAGATTTCAAATTCACATCAAAAGTAACTTGCTCTTGTAATAATAATAGTTGGAAGGGACCTTGGAGGTCTTCTAGTCCAACCTTCTGGTCAGGTAGGAAATCCTATACTATTTCAGACAAATGATTGTCCAGTCTCTTCTTAAAAACTTCCAGTGTTGGAGCATTCACAACTTTTGGAGGCAAGCTGTTCCACTGATTAGTTATTCTAACTGTCAGGAAATTTCTCCTTAGTTCTAGGTTGCTTCTCTTTTTGATTAGTTTCCATCCATTGCTTCTTGTCCTGCCTTCATGTTCTTTGGAAAATAGCTTGGCTCCCTCTTCTTTGTGGCAACCCCTGAGATATTGGAACACTGCTAACATGTCACCCCTAATCCTTCTCTTCATTAAACTAGACATAACCAATTCCAGCAACCGTTCTTTATATGTTTTAGCTTCCAGTCCCCTAATCATCTTTGTTGCTCTTCTCTGTACATTTTGTAGAGTCTCAACATCTTTTTTACATCGTGGTGACCAAAACTGGATGCAGTATTCCAAGTGTGGCCTTAACAAAGTCTTATAAAGTGGTATTAACACTTCACGTGATCTTGATTCTATCCCTCTGTTAATGCAGCCTAGTACTGTGTTGGCTTTTTTGGCAGCTGCAGCACACTGCTGGCTCATATTTAAGTGATTGTCTACTAGGACTCCGAGATCCCTCTCACAGTTACTACTATTGACCAAGGTACCACCTATACTGTACCTGTGCATTTGATTTTTCCTACCTAAATGTAGAACCTTACTTTTTTCACCATTGAATTTCATTTTGTTAGATAGCACCCAGTGTTCGAGTCTGTCCAGATCCTTCTGTATCTTAAGCCTATCTTCTGGAGTATTGGCTATTCCTGCCAGCTTGGTGTCGTCTGCAAATTTGATGAGTTCCCCATCTATCCCCTCATTCAAATCATTGATGAAGATGTTGAAGAGCACTGGGCCCAGAACACAGCCCTGGGGTACCCCACCACACACTTCCCTTCTCTTCTCCCAACTTGCATATATATCCATATTTCACAAAATGTGGAGTATGAAGGGGCAGTTTAGACCATTCTGAACAGATGGCTATTCATTTCATTTCTGTTTCTTAGTGAAGAATTCTGCATTCTTCTCTATTACATTTAATAATATTATTTTCAGCCCATTTCATTAATGTATCAATAACATAAATGTTATTGCTGATTTCTCCAGAATTTACCAAACCACATAATATTAGTTCTGCTGCAAAACATTCCTTATACCCATTCATCCAAATAATAATAAAAAAATGAAGGCCATAGATCCAAAGAATGACTATATACACTATCTGATACTGCAATCTAATGAGCAACCATAAAAATACAAATATTGATTTTATTCATTCTCCCACTTATTTTAATCCAAATTTCTCTTCTGCATCATCAAGTTTATTCTTGTAGATTTCTGAGCAGGTATTTTAACACAGAGTCCAATTCCTCATCCCTTTCTATTGCTTCTTTATGTTTTGAAACAAGAACGTATGTTTCATTTCATATTTCAGTCATGGAGCTTATCACACTAGGTCAGTCTTATATGAAAGCATTTGTATTTGCCTTCCAGTGTTAAAGAGAACAAGTTCATCTAGTTTATTTTCCAATTGTTAGTATTAATGTCCAGAAAACAAAAGCCAAGAATATGTGATCTCTGATTTTTCAGTAACTGATTTATGATACCTCGTACACTTCTATGTCCTTCTATAGTGCACAAGTCTTCATTTCCTTGCCAACTTCTTAGTTACCACCTTGGCCTTTTCTACAATGCTAAATTTACTATTACATTTTCAGAGCAATATCATAGTGTTGTATCAGCCCTAGTACTGATGATGTTACCTAGTTTGGGTAATGAAACATCTGCAAGAAAACAAGCAAGCTCGGGGGGGAACCAAGGACCCCTCAAAGTGTTGTATTTACAATTTGCTAAATATAGTGGAAACAGAAGCAATTTCTCACTTGACATAAACATCGATGTTTTAAAGCTTACTGTGCAAACATAAGGGAAACTTTATCATGTTGTAGAAGAAGCAACTAGAGAGGCAGCAACTCAAAACTATTTGATATGCCCAGTTCAATTTCAGGACTTAGAAAGAGCTTCATTCTCATGAATGAAGGCAAATATACTTGTCCCAGGATAACGTTGCAGGATCCAATCTGGATTAAAAAAAAAAGCAAGCTTTTTTGAATAAGTGCATTAGATGTGTATACATATACCTATGAATATGAATATATACCTATGAATATGATACGGCTAATGGATATAGCAGAAGGAAGCTCTAATCTGGATTGGTTACCAGGACCAAAGATTTTGTCTGCCAAGTTTTTGGATTCATGTTGAGTTCATCCTCAGGGAACTTTTTTCTAGCAGAGTGCATGCTTTGAGTTATGTCAGTCAACAGAAGTCCTGATTTACTACCAGCTTATCAAGTACTTAGGAGGCCATGGCTTTGCAGCATAAGGAAATAACAGCTAAGGACTTAATGGCTGGCCATCAACACAGCAATCAACAACTAAAAAGCCACACACAACCAGGCACCATATAAATACCACACAGAGAATAGCAGAAAGCACACACTCTGCTAGAGAGAAGTCCCCCCCCCCCTGAGGATGGGCTCCAGCATGAGTTCAAATGCTCAGAAGGGTAAACCTTTGGTGACTGACCCAGATTAGAGCTTCATTCTCCAGTATCCATTAGCAGTATCCTATTCATAGGTAAAGGTAAAGGTTCCCCCGCACATGCGTGCTAGTCGTTTCCGACTCTAGGGGCCGGTGCTCATCTCCGTTTCAAAGCCAAAGAGCCAGCGCTTGTCCGAGGACGTCTCCGTGGTCATGTGGCCAGCATGACTAGACGCCAAAGGCGCACGGAACGCTGTTACCTTCCCACTGTAGTGGTCCCTATTTTTCTACTTGCATTTTTACGTGCTTTCGAACTGCTAGGTTGGCAGAAGCTGGGACAAGTAACAGGCACTCACTCTGTTACGCGGCACTCGGGATTTGACCCGCCAAACTGCCGACCTTCTGGTCGACATATGTCATAGGTATAACACATCTAATGCACTTATGGAAAAAGCTTGCTACTGTGTACAACCATTGCAGCTTTGTGTTCTCCTTCTTTTCTCTGAGATTAATGAAAAATGCTAGCAGTGATTTGTCAGAGCTTAATGGGGTTCTTTAAAATAGCCAATATTCAGTATTCTCAAACTTTGGATACTGAGAGAAGGAAATAAAACTCAGCAGTACGGTGGATTAAAAAAAAATCAGATAAGAGGGGAAATATGTTTCCAACCATGGTTCAAAACATCTTCCCCAAATGCAATGTTATACAGTATTTATCATAGGGGCTTATCTGCAAGTGCCCACTACTTCATGTAATTCACTGGCATTCTCTCTTTTCTGATAAAGTGGGAAACCCTGAAACTATTCATTCATCTAGCTCACAATCACCTATTCTTTATTGGAGATCCTTGTCTGAGATCTCTCTCGTCTTTCTCTCTCTCCCTTGCTATCTTATTGTTTTAACTATACAAGTCAGGATTTAAGGCTGAGATATGCAGCATGGAAAATATGCACTCTTGATCCTGAGCTACAATCCCTCTCTGAGATGAATCAATTTTCTGACGTCCTGTGAGATAGCAGCACCACTCTTCCCCCCCCACGAAATGACTCAAAGAGTTTGATGATTCCAGCTTTTGCAAAACCTGAATAAAATTAAAAGCAAGGTCAAATCCTCTGCATCTCCTGTAGCAGGCAACTGCCTGACTGAATATCTATAGATCAGAGAGCTGCAAGAATTCGGTTGTTTATCACTTGATAATGTACTGGATCAAGAGTGAAGAACTCAACCTGGTGGGGAAAAAGATCCCATTAAAAACCCTTATTCATTAATGTAATTTCTGATTATATGCCAGCAAGGTAATTGTAAGTAAAGGTAAAGGTTCCCCCACACATGCGTGCTAGTCGTTTCCGACTCTAGGGGCCGGTGCTCATCTCCGTTTCAAAGTCAAAGAGCCAGCGTTTGTCCGAGGACGTCTCCGTGGTCATATGGCCGGCATGACTAGACGCCAAAGGCGCACGGAACACTGTTACCTTCCCACTGTAGTGGTCCCTATTTCTCTACTTGCATTTTTACTTGCTTTCGAACTGCTAGGTTGGCAGAAGCTGGGACGAGTAAGAGGCACTCACTCTGTTACGCGGCACTCGGGATTCGACCCGCCAAACTGCCGACCTTCTGATCGACAAGCTCAGTGTCCTAACCCACTGAGCCACTGCGTCCCTTTAAGGTAATTGTAGCAGAAGTCAAACTCTTTTTTGTGCCTAGATTCTTTTTTTTTAAAAAAAAAATGTTATATAATTATATTCTAACAGCAAATTACTTGATGTACTATTCGAGATATGATTCTGTTGATAAAAAGATACTAACATCACTGAAGTCATGTATACCCATAAATACATGTGTGTGCTTGAAAATGTATTTCTCTATATTCTTTCTACTAAAATTCTTTCCAATAAACTATATTTTATACTCCATAAATAAACTTACAGTGTGTCTGCGCATGGCTTTCCTGCATTAAATCTGTGGTTTTTGTGTTGCTGCATAACAAATACATGCATCCTTAACTCCATAATATTTTATCTTATTTAAAGATGAACTTCATTAAACATCTATAGAGTAATATAGCCAAACAGATGGAGGCATCTGAAAAACTAAGAAAAATTGGACTTAGTTAATACAAGACTAGCAGATCTCAAAAAATCCTTGGGTTATTTTTATCCAGAACACTATGTGGAGGTCAGAAGTTAGCAGTATGCTAATGACTCTCAATTATATATTACTACCACAGGCCACACCAGAGACACCATGAAAGTCTGAACTATTATTTTGTAGATGTTACAGCCTGAAAAAGATGAAACAAGGTCAGATTAAATCCTACTGAAACAGAGCTACTCTTTATAACTAAGGGCTCAAGGGAATCCATTAACACTGGCCATTGTAGTTACTGTGGATGGGATCATCCAGGAGTTTGCTTATGACCTAAGGCAGTTATTCTGGCCAGGGAAGGTTAAAACTGGACCAAACATCATGGCAATAACTTTTTCCTTAACTATCACATGGTTAGAGTACGACAATAAACTGACACGCAGACCAATTAGTTGCAACTAGTCCCAAATAAGAGTTTTCTGCATTGGTTGGCAATATGTTTTGGAACCAGATCAAAACAGCAATAACATTTAGACTTATATGCCACCCAATAGTGCTTTACAGTACTCTCTGGGCACTTTACAGTGTCAGCATATTGTCCTCCAAAATCTAAGTTTCATTTTACTGACCTCGGAAGGATGGAAGGCTGAGTCAACTTTGAGCCCCTCAGGATTGAACTCCAGACTGTGAGCAGAATTTGCCCATAATACTGCATTCTAACCATGGTGTCACCAAGAGCCTTTCTCATCAAGAAAATCTCACATGGCACAACACTGGAATACATCAGACACTGCCTTGGCAAAATGGAATCTACTTATCTTGTCTGATCATATCACAAGGACCAGTTGAAGTTCCTCCTATATGAAATACACATAACTGCCTAGCCTTTTCCATCATAGCATCTATGCATTGGCTACACAGGTTTTTGAACAATTAGCTCCAGCTCCCGCCCTCCTTCATATTTCAACCCAGTAGTTTTGGCACTGATTGCATGCTTGGGACATGCACGCACTTATCCTTGTTATCTTTTTCATGTTTGATCTGATTCATGTCTTGTTGTTCACTGCTAAAACATTTGATTGGGATAGTTTATAAATTAAAAAATATAGTATATATACAGGTCATTACATATCTTGCTTTATAGGATTTTTAACTTTAGTATGAAACTGCTATGAATATCACTTAAACATTCCCAACAGTTGGCCAAAAAGAGTCCTATTTAGGTATTCAAATTCTGCATGCCATAATAAATTACTTGAGAATTACTGGGGAGACCTCCAGTCCCTTGAACGTGAGCTCATCTATGTCCCTCTCCTCTTTCTCATATTCTAAGTGAATAGTTGCAGAGTAGAAACAAAACCATCCAGCTTCTTAATATTGTATGCAGAAATAACTTATTAAACAGGCTCCACAGTAGGTGTTAACAATCAAATTCATGGAGGAGGCAGTACTGCAAAGCATCCGTTTAGCACAATTGTAGGTAATCGTTCTGAACATACAACTAGGGTTCCTCTTTCATTCTTGTCATTTTGTCCCACTTAAAAAACTACAATAGAGTGTACTTATGTAGACACCTAGACTTAATATCATCCTTAATATCTGCTAGGAAAGAATTTTGTTTGTATAAACCCCATCCAGAATAGGTATCCCCCTAATATTTACATAATAAGCTTACCACAAGGAGGTTGAGGGGTTGGTGAACTGGTGTAAGCAAAACAGCCTTGTTTTAAATACCGGAAAAACCAAAGAGATCATTATCAATTTCAGAAAAGGCACAGCCACACTTCTCTGGGACAAAATAACAAGAATGAAAAGTATTAGAGGAACCCTAATGGTTCACCTGTGGAGATGGTTACCAGCATCAAATTCCTGGGTGTGCAGCTAACGAGTAGGCTGGCTTGGTCACTCAACAGTGAGAAACTGGTGAATGGGGTACAGCAGTGCCTGCACTTCTTGCATTGCATGAGAAAAGCTCATCTTCCTTCCCCTGTCCTGACCACTTTCTACAGGGGGACGATCGAGAGCATCCTGTCATACAGCATCACAGTCTAGTTTGGAAGCATCACTGCTTCAGACAGGAAGGAGGTGCAGAGAGTGGTGAGGATGGCCGAAAAGATCATTGGCAGTTCCCTCCCTTCCATCCAGGGCATAGCACAGAACCATTGTTTGAACAGGGTCCGTAAGATGATCTGGGACACTACTCATCCTCTTCACAACCTGTTTTCCTTGTTACCTTCTGGGAGGAGGCTTCGTGGTATCTATAGCAGAACATCCAGATTCAACCATAGTTTTATTCCATACAGCATTAACCTTGTGAACTCTCAGGCTTCCTTCTTCCATTATATATTCAAGATGGACAGTATTTAATATTTTATTGTTATGTAGGGGTGTGGGTCTATACATATGTTGTATATAGTATGTTTTAGGTGTGTCTCATGTATGTGTTTCACTGTGAGTGGGTAACTAAATTTCATTTTTGATGTGTGTTGTTATGCCCACAGTAAAAAATAACAATCAAGCTTATCTTATCTTATCTTATCTTATCTTATCTTATCTTATCTTATCT